>JBBMOI010000012.1:21405000-21515866 GCA_038088405.1 Porites divaricata | reverse complement strand
AAAAGTCTTACTAAATAACCCCAAAAAGTCTTACTAAAATAACCCCAAAAAGTCTTACTAAATAACCCCAAAAAGTCTTACTAAATAACCCCAAAAAGTCTTACTAAATAACCCCAAAAAGTCTTACTAAATAACCCCAAAAAGTCTTACTAAATAACCCCAAAAAGTCTTACTAAATAACCCCAAAAAGTCTTACTAAATAACCCCAAAAAGTCTTACTAAATAACCCCAAAAAGTCTTACTAAATAACCCCAAAAAGTCTTACTAAATAACCCCAAAAAGTCTTACTAAATAACCCCAAAAAGTCTTACTAAATAACCCCAAAAGTCTTACTAAATAACCCCAAAAAGTCTTACTAAATACCCCAAAAAGTCTTACTAAATAACCCCAAAAAGTCTTACTAAATAACCCCAAAAAGTCTTACTAAATAACCCCAAAAAGTCTTACTAAATAACCCCAAAAAGTCTTACTAAATAACCCCAAAAAGTCTTACTAAATAACCCCAAAAAGTCTTACTAAATAACCCCAAAAAGTCTTACTAAATAACCCCAAAAAGTCTTACTAAATAACCCCAAAAAGTCTTACTAAATAACCCCAAAAAGTCTTACTAAATAACCCCAAAAAGTCTTACTAAATAACCCCAAAAAGTCTTACTAAATAACCCCAAAAAGTCTTACTAAATAACCCCAAAAAGTCTTACTAAATAACCCCAAAAAGTCTTACTAAATAACCCCAAAAAGTCTTACTAAATAACCCCAAAAAGTCTTACTAAATAACCCAAAAAGTCTTACTAAATAACCCCAAAAAGTCTTACTAAATAACCCAAAAAGTCTTACTAAATAACCCCAAAAAGTCTTACTAAATAACCCCAAAAAGTCTTACTAAATAACCCCAAAAAGTCTTACTAAATAACCCCAAAAAGTCTTACTAAATAACCCCAAAAAGTCTTACTAAATAACCCCAAAAAGTCTTACTAAATAACCCAAAAAGTCTTACTAAATAACCCCAAAAAGTCTTACTAAATAACCCCAAAAAGTCTTACTAAATAACCCCAAAAAGTCTTACTAAATAACCCCAAAAAGTCTTACTAAATAACCCCAAAAAGTCTTACTAAATAACCCAAAAAGTCTTACTAAATAACCCCAAAAAGTCTTACTAAATAACCCCAAAAAGTCTTACTAAATAACCCAAAAAGTCTTACTAATAACCCCAAAAAGTCTTACTAAATAACCCCAAAAAGTCTTACTAAATAACCCCAAAAAGTCTTACTAAATAACCCCAAAAAGTCTTACTAAATAACCCAAAAAGTCTTACTAAATAACCCCAAAAAGTCTTACTAAATAACCCCAAAAAGTCTTACTAAATAACCCCAAAAAGTCTTACTAAATAACCCCAAAAAGTCTTACTAAATAACCCCAAAAAGTCTTACTAAATAACCCCAAAAAGTCTTACTAAATAACCCCAAAAGTCTTACTAAATAACCCCAAAAAGTCTTACTAAATAACCCCAAAAAGTCTTACTAAATAACCCCAAAAAGTCTTACTAAATAACCCCAAAAAGTCTTACTAAATAACCCCAAAAAGTCTTACTAAATAACCCCAAAAAGTCTTACTAAATAACCCCAAAAAGTCTTACTAAATAACCCCAAAAAGTCTTACTAAATAACCCCAAAAAGTCTTACTAAATAACCCCAAAAAGTCTTACTAAATAACCCCAAAAAGTCTTACTAAATAACCCCAAAAAGTCTTACTAAATAACCCCAAAAAGTCTTACTAAATAACCCCAAAAAGTCTTACTAAATAACCCCAAAAAGTCTTACTAAATAACCCCAAAAAGTCTTACTAAATAACCCCAAAAAGTCTTACTAAATAACCCAAAAAGTCTTACTAAATAACCCCAAAAAGTCTTACTAAATAACCCCAAAAAGTCTTACTAAATAACCCCAAAAAGTCTTACTAAATAACCCCAAAAAGTCTTACTAAATAACCCCAAAAAGTCTTACTAAATAACCCAAAAAGTCTTACTAAATAACCCCAAAAAGTCTTACTAAATAACCCCAAAAAGTCTTACTAAATAACCCCAAAAAGTCTTACTAAATAACCCCAAAAAGTCTTACTAAATAACCCCAAAAAGTCTTACTAAATAACCCAAAAAGTCTTACTAAATAACCCCAAAAAGTCTTACTAAATAACCCAAAAAGTCTTACTAAATAACCCCAAAAAGTCTTACTAAATAACCCCAAAAAGTCTTACTAAATAACCCCAAAAAGTCTTACTAAATAACCCCAAAAAGTCTTACTAAATAACCCCAAAAAGTCTTACTAAATAACCCAAAAAGTCTTACTAAATAACCCCAAAAAGTCTTACTAAATAACCCCAAAAAGTCTTACTAAATAACCCCAAAAAGTCTTACTAAATAACCCCAAAAAGTCTTACTAAATAACCCCAAAAAGTCTTACTAAATAACCCCAAAAAGTCTTACTAAATAACCCCAAAAAGTCTTACTAAATAACCCCAAAAAGTCTTACTAAATAACCCCAAAAAGTCTTACTAAATAACCCCAAAAAGTCTTACTAAATAACCCCAAAAAGTCTTACTAAATAACCCCAAAAAGTCTTACTAAATAACCCCAAAAAGTCTTACTAAATAACCCAAAAAGTCTTACTAAATAACCCCAAAAAGTCTTACTAAATAACCCCAAAAAGTCTTACTAAATAACCCCAAAAAGTCTTACTAAATAACCCCAAAAAGTCTTACTAAATAACCCCAAAAAGTCTTACTAAATAACCCCAAAAAGTCTTACTAAATAACCCCAAAAAGTCTTACTAAATAACCCCAAAAAGTCTTACTAAATAACCCCAAAAAGTCTTACTAAATAACCCCAAAAAGTCTTACTAAATAACCCCAAAAAGTCTTACTAAATAACCCCAAAAAGTCTTACTAAATAACCCCAAAAAGTCTTACTAAATAACCCCAAAAAGTCTTACTAAATAACCCCAAAAAGTCTTACTAAATAACCCCAAAAAGTCTTACTAAATAACCCCAAAAAGTCTTACTAAATAACCCCAAAAGTCTTACTAAATAACCCCAAAAAGTCTTACTAAATAACCCCAAAAAGTCTTACTAAATAACCCCAAAAAGTCTTACTAAATAACCCCAAAAAGTCTTACTAAATAACCCCAAAAAGTCTTACTAAATAACCCCAAAAAGTCTTACTAAATAACCCCAAAAAGTCTTACTAAATAACCCCAAAAAGTCTTACTAAATAACCCCAAAAAGTCTTACTAAATAACCCCAAAAAGTCTTACTAAATAACCCCAAAAAGTCTTACTAAATAACCCCAAAAAGTCTTACTAAATAACCCCAAAAAGTCTTACTAAATAACCCCAAAAAGTCTTACTAAATAACCCCAAAAAGTCTTACTAAATAACCCCAAAAAGTCTTACTAAATAACCCCAAAAAGTCTTACTAAATAACCCCAAAAAGTCTTACTAAATAACCCCAAAAAGTCTTACTAAATAACCCCAAAAAGTCTTACTAAATAACCCCAAAAAGTCTTACTAAATAACCCCAAAAAGTCTTACTAAATAACCCCAAAAAGTCTTACTAAATAACCCCAAAAAGTCTTACTAAATAACCCCAAAAAGTCTTACTAAATAACCCCAAAAAGTCTTACTAAATAACCCCAAAAAGTCTTACTAAATAACCCCAAAAAGTCTTACTAAATAACCCCAAAAAGTCTTACTAAATAACCCCAAAAAGTCTTACTAAATAACCCCAAAAAGTCTTACTAAATAACCCCAAAAAGTCTTACTAAATAACCCCAAAAAGTCTTACTAAATAACCCCAAAAGTCTTACTAAATAACCCCAAAAAGTCTTACTAAATAACCCCAAAAAGTCTTACTAAATAACCCCAAAAAGTCTTACTAAATAACCCCAAAAAGTCTTACTAAATAACCCCAAAAAGTCTTACTAAATAACCCCAAAAAGTCTTACTAAATAACCCCAAAAAGTCTTACTAAATAACCCCAAAAAGTCTTACTAAATAACCCCAAAAAGTCTTACTAAATAACCCCAAAAAGTCTTACTAAATAACCCCAAAAAGTCTTACTAAATAACCCCAAAAAGTCTTACTAAATAACCCCAAAAAGTCTTACTAAATAACCCCAAAAAGTCTTACTAAATAACCCCAAAAAGTCTTACTAAATAACCCCAAAAAGTCTTACTAAATAACCCCAAAAAGTCTTACTAAATAACCCCAAAAAGTCTTACTAAATAACCCCAAAAAGTCTTACTAAATAACCCCAAAAAGTCTTACTAAATAACCCAAAAAGTCTTACTAAATAACCCCAAAAAGTCTTACTAAATAACCCCAAAAAGTCTTACTAAATAACCCCAAAAAGTCTTACTAAATAACCCCAAAAAGTCTTACTAAATAACCCCAAAAAGTCTTACTAAATAACCCCAAAAAGTCTTACTAAATAACCCCAAAAAGTCTTACTAAATAACCCCAAAAAGTCTTACTAAATAACCCCAAAAAGTCTTACTAAATAACCCCAAAAAGTCTTACTAAATAACCCCAAAAAGTCTTACTAAATAACCCCAAAAAGTCTTACTAAATAACCCCAAAAAGTCTTACTAAATAACCCCAAAAAGTCTTACTAAATAACCCCAAAAAGTCTTACTAAATAACCCCAAAAAGTCTTACTAAATAACCCCAAAAAGTCTTACTAAATAACCCCAAAAAGTCTTACTAAATAACCCCAAAAAGTCTTACTAAATAACCCCAAAAAGTCTTACTAAATAACCCCAAAAAGTCTTACTAAATAACCCCAAAAAGTCTTACTAAATAACCCCAAAAAGTCTTACTAAATAACCCCAAAAAGTCTTACTAAATAACCCCAAAAAGTCTTACTAAATAACCCCAAAAAGTCTTACTAAATAACCCCAAAAAGTCTTACTAAATAACCCCAAAAAGTCTTACTAAATAACCCCAAAAAGTCTTACTAAATAACCCCAAAAAGTCTTACTAAATAACCCCAAAAAGTCTTACTAAATAACCCCAAAAAGTCTTACTAAATAACCCCAAAAAGTCTTACTAAATAACCCCAAAAAGTCTTACTAAATAACCCCAAAAAGTCTTACTAAATAACCCCAAAAAGTCTTACTAAATAACCCCAAAAAGTCTTACTAAATAACCCCAAAAAGTCTTACTAAATAACCCCAAAAAGTCTTACTAAATAACCCCAAAAAGTCTTACTAAATAACCCCAAAAAGTCTTACTAAATAACCCCAAAAAGTCTTACTAAATAACCCCAAAAAGTCTTACTAAATAACCCCAAAAAGTCTTACTAAATAACCCCAAAAAGTCTTACTAAATAACCCCAAAAAGTCTTACTAAATAACCCCAAAAAGTCTTACTAAATAACCCCAAAAAGTCTTACTAAATAACCCCAAAAAGTCTTACTAAATAACCCCAAAAAGTCTTACTAAATAACCCCAAAAAGTCTTACTAAATAACCCCAAAAAGTCTTACTAAATAACCCCAAAAAGTCTTACTAAATAACCCCAAAAAGTCTTACTAAATAACCCCAAAAAGTCTTACTAAATAACCCCAAAAAGTCTTACTAAATAACCCCAAAAAGTCTTACTAAATAACCCCAAAAAGTCTTACTAAATAACCCCAAAAAGTCTTACTAAATAACCCCAAAAAGTCTTACTAAATAACCCCAAAAAGTCTTACTAAATAACCCCAAAAAGTCTTACTAAATAACCCCAAAAAGTCTTACTAAATAACCCCAAAAAGTCTTACTAAATAACCCCAAAAAGTCTTACTAAATAACCCCAAAAAGTCTTACTAAATAACCCCAAAAAGTCTTACTAAATAACCCCAAAAAGTCTTACTAAATAACCCCAAAAAGTCTTACTAAATAACCCCAAAAAGTCTTACTAAATAACCCCAAAAAGTCTTACTAAATAACCCCAAAAAGTCTTACTAAATAACCCCAAAAAGTCTTACTAAATAACCCCAAAAAGTCTTACTAAATAACCCCAAAAAGTCTTACTAAATAACCCCAAAAAGTCTTACTAAATAACCCCAAAAAGTCTTACTAAATAACCCCAAAAAGTCTTACTAAATAACCCCAAAAAGTCTTACTAAATAACCCCAAAAAGTCTTACTAAATAACCCCAAAAAGTCTTACTAAATAACCCCAAAAAGTCTTACTAAATAACCCCAAAAAGTCTTACTAAATAACCCCAAAAAGTCTTACTAAATAACCCCAAAAAGTCTTACTAAATAACCCCAAAAAGTCTTACTAAATAACCCCAAAAAGTCTTACTAAATAACCCCAAAAAGTCTTACTAAATAACCCCAAAAAGTCTTACTAAATAACCCCAAAAAGTCTTACTAAATAACCCCAAAAAGTCTTACTAAATAACCCCAAAAAGTCTTACTAAATAACCCCAAAAAGTCTTACTAAATAACCCCAAAAAGTCTTACTAAATAACCCCAAAAAGTCTTACTAAATAACCCCAAAAAGTCTTACTAAATAACCCCAAAAAGTCTTACTAAATAACCCCAAAAAGTCTTACTAAATAACCCCAAAAAGTCTTACTAAATAACCCCAAAAAGTCTTACTAAATAACCCCAAAAAGTCTTACTAAATAACCCCAAAAAGTCTTACTAAATAACCCCAAAAAGTCTTACTAAATAACCCCAAAAAGTCTTACTAAATAACCCCAAAAAGTCTTACTAAATAACCCCAAAAAGTCTTACTAAATAACCCCAAAAAGTCTTACTAAATAACCCCAAAAAGTCTTACTAAATAACCCCAAAAAGTCTTACTAAATAACCCCAAAAAGTCTTACTAAATAACCCCAAAAAGTCTTACTAAATAACCCCAAAAAGTCTTACTAAATAACCCCAAAAAGTCTTACTAAATAACCCCAAAAAGTCTTACTAAATAACCCCAAAAAGTCTTACTAAATAACCCCAAAAAGTCTTACTAAATAACCCCAAAAAGTCTTACTAAATAACCCCAAAAAGTCTTACTAAATAACCCCAAAAAGTCTTACTAAATAACCCCAAAAAGTCTTACTAAATAACCCCAAAAAGTCTTACTAAATAACCCCAAAAAGTCTTACTAAATAACCCCAAAAAGTCTTACTAAATAACCCCAAAAAGTCTTACTAAATAACCCCAAAAAGTCTTACTAAATAACCCCAAAAAGTCTTACTAAATAACCCCAAAAAGTCTTACTAAATAACCCCAAAAAGTCTTACTAAATAACCCCAAAAAGTCTTACTAAATAACCCCAAAAAGTCTTACTAAATAACCCCAAAAAGTCTTACTAAATAACCCCAAAAAGTCTTACTAAATAACCCCAAAAAGTCTTACTAAATAACCCCAAAAAGTCTTACTAAATAACCCCAAAAAGTCTTACTAAATAACCCCAAAAAGTCTTACTAAATAACCCCAAAAAGTCTTACTAAATAACCCCAAAAAGTCTTACTAAATAACCCCAAAAAGTCTTACTAAATAACCCCAAAAAGTCTTACTAAATAACCCCAAAAAGTCTTACTAAATAACCCCAAAAAGTCTTACTAAATAACCCCAAAAAGTCTTACTAAATAACCCCAAAAAGTCTTACTAAATAACCCCAAAAAGTCTTACTAAATAACCCCAAAAAGTCTTACTAAATAACCCCAAAAAGTCTTACTAAATAACCCCAAAAAGTCTTACTAAATAACCCCAAAAAGTCTTACTAAATAACCCCAAAAAGTCTTACTAAATAACCCCAAAAAGTCTTACTAAATAACCCCAAAAAGTCTTACTAAATAACCCCAAAAAGTCTTACTAAATAACCCCAAAAAGTCTTACTAAATAACCCCAAAAAGTCTTACTAAATAACCCCAAAAAGTCTTACTAAATAACCCCAAAAAGTCTTACTAAATAACCCCAAAAAGTCTTACTAAATAACCCCAAAAAGTCTTACTAAATAACCCCAAAAAGTCTTACTAAATAACCCCAAAAAGTCTTACTAAATAACCCCAAAAAGTCTTACTAAATAACCCCAAAAAGTCTTACTAAATAACCCCAAAAAGTCTTACTAAATAACCCCAAAAAGTCTTACTAAATAACCCCAAAAAGTCTTACTAAATAACCCCAAAAAGTCTTACTAAATAACCCCAAAAAGTCTTACTAAATAACCCCAAAAAGTCTTACTAAATAACCCCAAAAAGTCTTACTAAATAACCCCAAAAAGTCTTACTAAATAACCCCAAAAAGTCTTACTAAATAACCCCAAAAAGTCTTACTAAATAACCCCAAAAAGTCTTACTAAATAACCCCAAAAAGTCTTACTAAATAACCCCAAAAAGTCTTACTAAATAACCCCAAAAAGTCTTACTAAATAACCCCAAAAAGTCTTACTAAATAACCCCAAAAAGTCTTACTAAATAACCCCAAAAAGTCTTACTAAATAACCCCAAAAAGTCTTACTAAATAACCCCAAAAAGTCTTACTAAATAACCCCAAAAAGTCTTACTAAATAACCCCAAAAAGTCTTACTAAATAACCCCAAAAAGTCTTACTAAATAACCCCAAAAAGTCTTACTAAATAACCCCAAAAAGTCTTACTAAATAACCCCAAAAAGTCTTACTAAATAACCCCAAAAAGTCTTACTAAATAACCCCAAAAAGTCTTACTAAATAACCCCAAAAAGTCTTACTAAATAACCCCAAAAAGTCTTACTAAATAACCCCAAAAAGTCTTACTAAATAACCCCAAAAAGTCTTACTAAATAACCCCAAAAAGTCTTACTAAATAACCCCAAAAAGTCTTACTAAATAACCCCAAAAAGTCTTACTAAATAACCCCAAAAAGTCTTACTAAATAACCCCAAAAAGTCTTACTAAATAACCCCAAAAAGTCTTACTAAATAACCCCAAAAAGTCTTACTAAATAACCCCAAAAAGTCTTACTAAATAACCCCAAAAAGTCTTACTAAATAACCCCAAAAAGTCTTACTAAATAACCCCAAAAAGTCTTACTAAATAACCCCAAAAAGTCTTACTAAATAACCCCAAAAAGTCTTACTAAATAACCCCAAAAAGTCTTACTAAATAACCCCAAAAAGTCTTACTAAATAACCCCAAAAAGTCTTACTAAATAACCCCAAAAAGTCTTACTAAATAACCCCAAAAAGTCTTACTAAATAACCCCAAAAAGTCTTACTAAATAACCCCAAAAAGTCTTACTAAATAACCCCAAAAAGTCTTACTAAATAACCCCAAAAAGTCTTACTAAATAACCCCAAAAAGTCTTACTAAATAACCCCAAAAAGTCTTACTAAATAACCCCAAAAAGTCTTACTAAATAACCCCAAAAAGTCTTACTAAATAACCCCAAAAAGTCTTACTAAATAACCCCAAAAAGTCTTACTAAATAACCCCAAAAAGTCTTACTAAATAACCCCAAAAAGTCTTACTAAATAACCCCAAAAAGTCTTACTAAATAACCCCAAAAAGTCTTACTAAATAACCCCAAAAAGTCTTACTAAATAACCCCAAAAAGTCTTACTAAATAACCCCAAAAAGTCTTACTAAATAACCCCAAAAAGTCTTACTAAATAACCCCAAAAAGTCTTACTAAATAACCCCAAAAAGTCTTACTAAATAACCCCAAAAAGTCTTACTAAATAACCCCAAAAAGTCTTACTAAATAACCCCAAAAAGTCTTACTAAATAACCCCAAAAAGTCTTACTAAATAACCCCAAAAAGTCTTACTAAATAACCCCAAAAAGTCTTACTAAATAACCCCAAAAAGTCTTACTAAATAACCCCAAAAAGTCTTACTAAATAACCCCAAAAAGTCTTACTAAATAACCCCAAAAAGTCTTACTAAATAACCCCAAAAAGTCTTACTAAATAACCCCAAAAAGTCTTACTAAATAACCCCAAAAAGTCTTACTAAATAACCCCAAAAAGTCTTACTAAATAACCCCAAAAAGTCTTACTAAATAACCCCAAAAAGTCTTACTAAATAACCCCAAAAAGTCTTACTAAATAACCCCAAAAAGTCTTACTAAATAACCCCAAAAAGTCTTACTAAATAACCCCAAAAAGTCTTACTAAATAACCCCAAAAAGTCTTACTAAATAACCCCAAAAAGTCTTACTAAATAACCCCAAAAAGTCTTACTAAATAACCCCAAAAAGTCTTACTAAATAACCCCAAAAAGTCTTACTAAATAACCCCAAAAAGTCTTACTAAATAACCCCAAAAAGTCTTACTAAATAACCCCAAAAAGTCTTACTAAATAACCCCAAAAAGTCTTACTAAATAACCCCAAAAAGTCTTACTAAATAACCCCAAAAAGTCTTACTAAATAACCCCAAAAAGTCTTACTAAATAACCCCAAAAAGTCTTACTAAATAACCCCAAAAAGTCTTACTAAATAACCCCAAAAAGTCTTACTAAATAACCCCAAAAAGTCTTACTAAATAACCCCAAAAAGTCTTACTAAATAACCCCAAAAAGTCTTACTAAATAACCCCAAAAAGTCTTACTAAATAACCCCAAAAAGTCTTACTAAATAACCCCAAAAAGTCTTACTAAATAACCCCAAAAAGTCTTACTAAATAACCCCAAAAAGTCTTACTAAATAACCCCAAAAAGTCTTAGGGTTGGTATTGGTTTGCTTAATGTACGTGAAAGGCTGCTTAAGGGGATTCTAATAGGTTAAGAAAGTAAAAAATTGTTCTACTCACAGTTGGCTCCGAATGATCAATCGAGTGAAGAAATGCTTCGTGTCCATCCATTGACGTCATTGTAAGAGTTATTTATTTTAAACTATTTAAAATTATCTTAAACCCTTTTCTCTTTTTCATCTCAACCCTAAAACCCTACTTTAGATATTTATCTACAGCAGAGTTAGGGTTAAGGTTAGGGTTTGTTGGCTTGTTTTTAAAGTAAGTAATTAACCAGGATCGAAAGCTGCAATTTTCCAGAAGACCAACTCTAGCTCCCAAAATCGCCAAACATAAAAGTTTCTCCTACAATTTACCATAAAGAATGTAAGAAAAGAAGACTTTGGACCCAGAATCAGAGGTCAATAGATGGATAGATAACCACAAGACTATAAAATCGTTAAACAGTTCTCTTACAATTTGGCCATAAAACATAATGAATGGCAAAATAGAGACCTTGACAAACGTGATTTCTTCATGCAAACATAACACAGCCGCGCATCATCCTGTGGACCTCTTTGACCATACACCAACAGAAGTTCAATTTTACATTTTGACTTAAACTTCTTGTATTTTTCGTATGGAATATATTCCAATATTAATCCAAACCACAATGAAAACCTTTAAAGCTCTCGAAGGCCTTTCAACCATAAAGAACGCCATAGGAGAATAAAAATTTGGACTGAAAATCATAGGTAGAGAGAGAGAGAGAGAGAGAGAGAGAGAGAGAGAGAGAGAGAATGTTTTGGTTTTGAATAAGAAGCATCAGCTAATCTTGACCACACACCAACATTTGTTCAATTTTAAATTTTGGGTTAAACTTCTATTATTTTTCCTATAGAATAAAGTCCTATATTGCTCCAAACCACATTGAAACCTTTAAAGCTCCAGAAGGCCTTTGACCATAAAGAATGCCAGAGGAGAATACAAATTTGGACCTAAAATCATACATAGGGAGAGAGAGGAGAAAAGAAGGAACTTTTTCGTTTTGAATAAAAAGCATTAGCTAACCTTCACCATACACCAACAGTAGTTGAATTTTAAATTTTGACTTAAACTTCTAATATTTTTCCTATAGAATAAAGTCCAATGTTGCTCCAAACCACAATTGAAACCTTTAAAGCTCCGGAAGGCCTTGCCGCAACTCAAAAAAATCGGCAAACATAAATTTCTCGTACAATTTGACCACAAAGAATGCCACAAAAAAATAAAAAATAGGACCCAAAATCATAGATAGATAGATAGAAGTGTAAGATAAAAACTAGTCAAGTGATTGACGCCCACAAGTGGTTTAGTGGAATTTTCACAAGTGTTAAACAAAGCTGCACTTCATTTTCGTGTAGTCTTTGACCATTTACAGACACCTGTTCAATTTCAAAACGTACAGTAATTATTGCTATGGCATATAGTATAGTATAGTATTCTTATAGAGTTATTCTTATGGTATATACATAGTACAGTATTTTTCCAACATTGCTCCTAACCACAACTGAAACCTTCAATGCTCCAGAAGCCCTTGCGACAACTCCAAAAAAAATCGTCAAACAAATTTCTCGTACAATTTGATCATAAACAATGCCTGAAAAAAAATTAAAATTTGGACCCCCAATCAGAGATAGATAAACAAAGCCAGAAGAGAATAAAAATTTGGACCAAGACCTTAACTAAAGGAATTGTTTCCTTTGAATACAATCCATCGCTTGACACTTTTGAAAAAAATCCATCACGCAGTACAAGTATGGACCTCCACAACTGCTCTTGTGGCATTTTCAGTACTCTCCAACAAAGCGCAACCGCACATCACTTTCTGGTCGTCTTTGACCATAAACAAAGAGAAGTCAAATTTTAAATATTGCCTCAACCTCAGAGGATTATTGATGTGAAATTAAGTCCAATTTAGCCACAAGGAAAGCCCAAACCTACATCGTTTCAGAAGGCCTTATGACATGTCAAAAAAATAACTAGGAAAATTAGAAACCCTTGAATAGTTTTTAGACTCAACCCTAAAACCCTACGTTAGACTTTGCTGTATCTATCGAAGAGTTAGGGTTAAGGTTAGGGTCTATAGGCTTATGTTAAGGGCTTTCGTACTTACTATCTTCTCCTGACTTCTCCTGTATACTTGGATTTGTGCTTGTATAAATTACGCTGGCCCTATATACGACTAAAACATGACAAAGTTTAGTGATAAACAGTAACTTAAATTCATTTGGCCTTTTTCAAAACCAAAAGTTACCAATGAAGAGAAGGACGAGACGCTTTTCGAAAAGGTCGAATTTCGAGGAATCGACGTGAAGGGTTTTAAGACACTGCGAAAAATTTGAACATTTATTGCTCGTTATTGACAGTGGCAACGAAATACATGAATGAGCGAAAAGTAAAAATAGGTCGAAAATGATTGATGGGACGAAAGTTCGAGATTTAGTGAAGCTATTTTCGATGAAAAATTTCCGGAAAGGTGAACAAATGTCGAATTCGAAGAAGGTTTCTATTTGATTGAGTGAGGAATTTACAAGCGATTCGAATTTATCGGAAATGGCGTGAAGAGCTCAAAGATGTTTGTGGAAAAGTCGAGATGACAAAGACGTCGAATTTCGAAGAATCGGCGTGAAGGGTTTGAAGACAATGCGAAAAAGTCGACATTATATTCTTGGTTATCGTCAGTAACTACGAATATATGAATAGGTTACAAGGGCAGGTAGGTCGAAGATAAGACATGATTCGATGATTCGGAAGGTAGAGAATTCAGCGACGCTTTTTCGATGAAATTTCTAGGAAGGCGAACAAACATCGAGTTCGAAGAAGTTTTGTATTTGATCGAGTGAGGCATTTACAACCGTTTCGAATTTATCGGAAATGGCGGGATGAGCTCGAAGATGATTGTCGAAAAGTAGAGATGCTTTAAACAATGAACACGGACGTAAAGCGAGTTTGAACAAGTTCGCAGGAGATCGAATAAGTTGCTAAAAATTGGCCCTTTTCGGGGAACGAGATCCGGCAAAAACTAGCGAAACACTGTCGAATTTATTTACATAACCATACGTAAAATTCTAATAGTTCATGTAAATGCCGATTGTAATAGAGCCTGAGAACTCAATAAACTAAGAAAGCAATAAATTTTTGTACTTACACTCTGCTTCCATTGATTATCCGCTTCAAATTTTTCCGTGTCGATCCATTGATGACCTTTCGTTTTTTGTTTTGCTCCTTTCTCTGTATCCTTCTAATGACCCGAAACCCTGAAATCGCATTTTATACATAACCCGCCCCTTGACTTGGGCAAGTCTATACAAGGGTTAGGATTGAGGTTTACTGAAGGCTACTAAAGACTAAACCAATAGTGTAATAAAGTAACAAATAATTTCACTTACAGTCTGCCCCCAATGACTATTGGACTCCAATTTGCTCTGTGTCCATCCACCGATGTTGTTGTACGACTTGGTTTCGTTGTAAACTCTTATTTATTGTAAACTATGCAAGAAAGACTATAACTTAAACCCTTAAGTCATATTTTCATCTCAACCCTACAACCCTACTTTAGACTTTGATCTACAGTAGAGTTGAGGTTAAGGTTGGGGTAATTTAGGAAACAATCAAATAGCCCAACAAAGCAAAAAATATTTGTACTTACGGTCTTCCCCCATTGATTATTCGAATGGAGATTGGTGTCCTTCCATTGACGCGCTTCCCTTGATTTTTTCAACTGAGCGTAACCCGAAAGTCATACTTTAAACTCAACCCTAGAACCCTACTTTAGACTTTCATCTACAGTAGAGTTAGGATTAAGGTAAGGGTTTATACAGTTATGTTAAGACTAAGTATCAAACCACAATCGAAACAAAAACCTCCAGAACTCAAAAATAGAACCTAGAAAAGTAACTTTGCGCTTGTCAAATCCCGGATATGTATATCTCGAGTTGATTAGGTTGAAACAGAGATTCTCTCACAGCTAAATTTTGCCAAGGGTACAATTACGGTGTTAACCAAATCAAAAACTTCCTTTCTTTCTTTCGTACAAGAAAGGACAAAATTCCATCCATTGAAAAAAAAAGGCCCCAAATTAGCATAAATAATTGAAAACACACGCAAAAGGAAATAAAAATGAACTGAAGAAAAACAAAATTCGTGGTCGGAAAAAAAAGCACACATTAAATGCAACAAAAACAAAAACGAGACGACTCTTTTGGCAGAAAAGAAGTTGTTCAGACGAAATATATTTAGGTTCGAAAAAGAACCGAACCAGTTCGCATCAGAGCATGCCCTCCATCTATTAAAAGTTTTAGATTTGTCTGACCTCAGTAGAAGGTGTTGAAAAAGGTCTCGTAACCTATGCAAAAATATTCTCCGACTCGTTTGGCCTTGCTTGTTGTTTTCAATGCGGCGAATAAGGAATAAGCCTTGAAAAGGGTTTGCAAGAGATGCCCTCCCTAGACTGCAAAACAGTCCGTCTTTTTGCGTATTCAAGTAAGCGCGAGCAGTCAAACGAAAGGTCTGGAACGAGGCTGAAAACGGGCGTGTGAGGCTCGCGCGTGTAATGCTCTTACGCCACGCTTTACCGATTTCCTTACTGATTTTGAGAAAAAAACCGACTGTTTTGCAGTCTATGCCCTCCCTTGAAATAAATACTAATAAAAATGAAAGGTTCACTACATACCAATATAGTTAGTATGTCCGATCATTGCAAACTGATAACTTCAATTGATGACCCTGAAAGAATAAAGTATAAAATAAGTGCCAGGCTTATAACGTTATAGAACGTATTATTAAAGAAACGTCAGAGCATACTCCGCAATAAACTGAATGTCTCTACAAAGACCCGAAATGTTTTTTTAACACTTGCTTTAATCTGTTTGCAAGGTGTGTCAAAACCATACGAAACGGTGCGTAAATTAACATTTTCTTTCGGTGCTTTATAAGACCGTTTTTCCTCAGATAGATAGAAGCAATTGAACAACATTTCTTTCCCTTGTGCTCACATTTTAAAGTTTCAGTCATCACACATCCCGTTTTGAAATTGTACAAGGATATAAATATGTTTTCCGTATTATATATACTCATTAAAACAAGGGATATCACAACCGTGATAACGGCTTGCATATCGGATAAGTTACCACAAGATTTTGCGAACTTTTGCTTTGAATTTTTCCAGTAAATCTTATTCACTTTCTTAAGAACCTATATCAAGCGTTCCACTCGGTGTTTTATCCGATATCCAGATACCTAGATGTCGGTCAAAAAAAAGGCGCTGCGCTCCGCTTTTCAACCCACTTCTAGGTGTCTTGACATCGGATGAAACACTGACTGCGTGTCGTGTTTGATATATTACATGAAAGCTGATAACCCTGACTTTAATTAACCCTGATTAACACAAGTAACAGTAAAATAATAAAAGGCCTTGAGGAAAGTTTTTTTTTGAACTAACAGCTCTTCTTCGAGCTGTTCATGTTCAAACGCCTAGATCAACGTACATCCTCTCCAAACTTTTCATACATACTTCGTGACACGATGAACGAACCCTGAGGACAATTCTTTCAAATATTAGGAAGCTATTTTCGGTGATTTCACATTTGTTGTCGTAGTGAAGTAAGACTGGAAATTAGAAAACAAAATGATCACCAGGAAATAAAGGCTCTAGCAATGAATATATGATTTTCATATACTCATAATTTCAATAAATTTATGCTTGTGTACCCTCTCCTTTGAAGTTCGCGGGTTTTAAAATGTATTTCAAATCAATTGCATACCTTTATTCTTTGTTTCTGTCTATTGCAAGAATCCAAAAGCTGCCCACTTGTACAGTGCTCCATATGCAGCAGGTAACCTGAAATTGCAAGATACATATCGAGTTATTATCTTTCGTTTCAAAAACCAAAATAAAACGAGTAGACTCTTTCACACGTCTGATACGTACACGGGTGATTATTTTCATACGTTTTGTGGTGCGAAAAGAGCGGTGTTCAGGTGTTTAGTACTAACAGTGCACTTTAACTGACTGTCGGCGATTTCAACACGATTTTGAGGCAATTTCGCAAGAAAAACTTACTTCTGTCCGACACATTCATTTAAAAGCAATAGTGTGCCTATTACTTAAAACATCTGCCAAAACATACCACTTAATATAGATTCACAAATCGCCTGTGTAAACGATCGAAAAACCCCGAGCAAACCCCGAACGTTAATAATATTCTCGGCCAATTCAATTACACAACATTATACTTTTCCTGCCAATAAAGTTCATATGAAATGCTAGATAAAAAAAACCTGCCAACTATACTAGTGGTAAGAAAAAAAAAATCTTTTAATCAAAGATATAACTTTCATAAGAGGACAGATACTCCGGCTTCCTTTTCAAACAAAAAGAGTTTTTCAACAAGTTCAAGAACTTGGTGTAAAGCACGACCTGCCAGCAAACAAATCCTGCATGAGCTAATGTTTAACAAGAATGATGCAAACTTGTGGGTTTATATACACTTCTGGATGGAAATGAAAAATAGGTTTGAAATCTTGCATAATCCTCTGGAGAGTATAACGAATTGCTGGTTTTCAGTGTCACGCCATTCAAAATAGATCAAAATAAGAACCAAAACCGTCCAATAGATAAAGTACAGAATCTGGGAAATGAAAGAAGGCACATATACAAAGACCCTCGCCAAGACTCAGGTCAGAGGAATATTTCGTATACGAGATATCCGAAGAAATGTTTTACCCAAATTTATAGAGATTTGTATGGAGACGCCATGTTGGTGCTCACCTGGATGAGCTCCAACATGGCGGACGGAAACCAACAGAAACATCTGTTACCGAGTTTTGCTACAAAAGCGTGAATTTATTCCTCGAGAAACTCATAAACATTAAAGTAATACTTTTTCTAACACATGAACTGTTTAAATAGCAAAATTTCCTGAAGCAAGTCATTTTTTTAACCTACATGACAGCTCTCTTGGCCGTCATGTAAATGTCGCGTCACGCAAAAACTTAGAAATTGAAGCGTCCTCTATCACAAAACCAAGAACCCTTTTGAAGCGAAAATTTGTATGAAAATTAGTTTTCAGCTGCTCTAATGCATCGTGAAAGTAAAATCTCGGTAGGATCGATAGTTTTTTAGCTTGAATTTTAGTGACGTCATGTGAAAACCAACAATAGGTGACCTTTTATATGCTGTGCTTTGAAATGGAAAAAAAATGGGTTTTTAAAGAGCGAATAGAAAACGCTCAAAATCGTACGCAATTCTCTGGAGTATGATGAATAAGCGCCTTATAACATATTTTATTATATAGACACGAGTGTTTTACTGGAAAATATACCACTCGTAAAATTCATAAAAACTACATCCGGGACCCGAGTGGTTTATTTTTAATAATCTCACTCGTGAGTTTATCGATGACGTAATTTCGGTCATTTCCCTCTATTACTTTATCGATGTCTTTGT
This sequence comes from Porites divaricata, assembly GCA_038088405.1. Classification (NCBI taxonomy): domain Eukaryota; kingdom Metazoa; phylum Cnidaria; class Anthozoa; order Scleractinia; family Poritidae; genus Porites; species Porites divaricata. Next base: position 21,497,684 of record JBBMOI010000012.1, on the reverse strand, counting down.
CTATATAATAAAACTAACATTACACGGCGGCTTGAAGATATGAATTTTATTTTCTCGTGGCAAAAACAATATTTTACCACTCGTAAATAAAATTCATATCTTCGCGCCACCGTGTAATATCCTCTATGTATACTGGTGTTAGGAAATGGAAAATAATGGGTTTATTGAAAGTGAATAGAAAAAGCTCAAAATCGTACATAATTTTCTGGAGTATGGTGATTATGCGCCTCATAACATATTATATACTGGTGTTTGGAAATAGAAAATAACGGGCTTATGAAAAGTGAATAGAAAACGTTGAAATGTTACATAATAGTCTGGAGTACAGTGAATACGTACCTGGTAACCTTTTATAAACTGGTGTTTGGAAATAAAAAACAACGGGTTTATTAAAAGCGAATAAAAAAAGCTCTAAATCTTACATAATACTCTGAATAATTAGTGTCTAATAACTTTGCATGTTTTACCTGGCCAAATTGACCAAAGTTGTTTAACTAATAATGTGATGGCATCAGGGATCAATCTAAAGTTAGGAGTTATTAATTTTCTGCAGCTATAATTATTAGTTTTTTATCTTTTTCTGTCATTCTTTGCAACCAAAATAGAAAAAGGACATTCCCGTGGAACGCACTGGGATTTGATCCTTGTGGTATGCCGACTATAAGATCGTAAACGTTTTCGCTTAGTAAGTTATTTGTTGTCCCCCGAAAATAATAAGACTTTAAAGTATAGTTACGTAATTCTCCAAGGAAATATATAATCTTAAATACATGTGCACAAATTCCTTTTTATTGTTAAAATGGGCAAACGACATTGACCGTCAATTGCATTTAATTGTTTTCAAAAGTTTTAGGAGTAGTACAAATTTTGAAAAAAGGTATAAGATGATACTTTTCCCGAGTGGTTACGAAATCGCAAAGTTAAATGTGGATTTATTTTAGGTCTACATTCCAAAATACTGCATTTTTGCCCAGGATTGCAAACTGTAGTAGTAAATCTCGGTAGTAAGTTGAGTTAAAAAATGTTTTGAAAAACTGCTTGTAAATTACTAAAGCAAAGAAGGTCTTGACAAGACCGTGAACTAAGAAAACATTTCGAAAAAATAATTTTATCGGCAATGTTTTGAATGTTTGTTAACAGAAATCGCAAATGTATTAGCAAGAATAGCAAATTTAGCGAATTAAACTATCCGATTTTATCAAGAAAACGAGGGCCTCGAAGAAGACCGTAAATTTAGGAAAAATGACAACAATGCGAATTCCTCTGTGTTAACAAAAATCAAATATAGCAAGAAAAACAAATTTAGCAACGCAAGTCTTATGAAGGGAGAATGCCAATGAACGCTGTCAAGAAGCCCGCTAGTTTAGAAAAAATCGCAAAAGCAGTCTCGAAGCGAGTCGAAGCTATAAGCAATCTATCTTCGGTGGAAGCATAAGAATGCCAAAAATAAGAATGCAAACGCTGTTGATGGTAAGCCCACAGCAAAAGATGGCAAGAGTACATTTTGGAAGTGGTATTAGGGTTTATGGACTATACGAGAGAGCCATTTGCAAGCGAACTCTTCCGAGTGAATCTTTTATTGAGAGACCTATTGTGTACTGTGAGCTACCTACTGAGTTAGAAGCGCTAAGAGAATCACCTGAATTAACTGTTAAAACTGAAACTGTTGGGTACGTAAAGTTACGAGCAACTGGATCGGAGAAATTTAACAGTTTCTGATCAACACAACAGCCTTATAGAAGAATTCAGTACTTCAATCACCAGGTTTTGGGTAATAATATCCTTGCTTTCAATTTTTGTATTGATTTCATTGATTTTATCTTTCTTTATTTTTATCATCATTTATGCAATTATTGTAATCGCGTTTTTAGTGATCAATCATTTTATGTCGTATGTAGATGTTTATACAGAGGCCTTTGTTATTTCAATGTTTAAAGAATGGCATGTAATATATTAGACAAAGCAAATCAATTGACCGGAAATAATAAAGGTGAAAGAAGATACAAGATCTCGCTATGCAAAGTAGGTTTTCTTGCCAGGATTGATAAACAGTGCGATTGTCAACCTAGTCCTTTTGGGCCTTTTTGCAGACCGAAATGACACATTTCCCGACCCTTTACATACCTCAGCTGGGGAAATCGCTACCCATTTTTATACCTGAAGCCTAAAAAAAGGTTGCCCTTTCCGCACGGAGCCTCACCATATAGGCCATTATGCGAAGTTAAGAAGGGCCATAAGTGACCTCCGGAATGAACACACTTATCTAATCCATGCACACGCTAGCCTAAAAACAGACGTCCCCCATGATTGTTCAAAAAATTGAACGAGTTCTTTTAATCCGGTCAGTTCGCAGTGTTTTAAATCAAACCTTATAAAAATACTATTGATAACAAAGTAAAAAATCCTTTTCCCGGCTTAAAGACTGTGTGCATGTCGAACCAATTTGGTTTTATAGTTTAGACAATTTAACTCTGTGTGGCCGCTCTAACTACAGCTCAATGGACGCGATTAAAGAAAATTTGAGATCGCTGAAGCTTTCTGAGCTTTTCTCTTTCGAACGGGACGATTTTTTTCTCATTGTTTTCCTCAAATATAGAGACATTCAAGCTGTCAACAACAACAAAAATGTTTAGATAAACTAGAGATACTGTGTGGCACGAAACTTTTGCGGGTTCTAACTTTTACGATTTTTCCAGCGATCCGCCAAAATAAGTTCCCGCAAAAAATTATTAAACGAAAACATTTTTCCCGCTAAAGTTTACTCCAGAGTGTTAAATATACTCTGACTAAAATTTATTACATAAAAATGCAATACTAAGAAATCGTGTCTGTTCAATTACAACTCGCCTCTTCAATTCAGAAAGAAAACGGTATACAATGAATTGGTTCTAAATAGTGTACGCATACCGTAGTACTGTTTCAAAATCTCTATTTCTATTACACCCTGATTGTACCAAGAGCCACACAAGAACGAAAGTATTATCAATCCTGGGTACTGGGCACTTTTTGAAAATTAATTCTCAGCAAGAAAAATCAAATGAATGTGTCCTAGTATCGTGAATGCCGTACGGCCGTTCTTCACGATATCACAGTTTTAAGCAAAAACAGGGTTTACTTAACAGCTTCAATCTTCACGGTACACACTACACGAAATCGTCACTTTCTTGAATCAAAAAGCTTTAGTTTTTAATCCGATCTGTCAACAAATTCTCTGTTGCTCTTTATGTTGTTAATTTATTTGAATACTTCGAATGTTTAACCCCGCAATCAGTAAAGCGATCTGACAAACAAGGGAAACATATTGTTTAGAAGGAATAAAATCATGCGATCTCACAATCACGCTACACTCATGTTTCACAACATCTAGTCGCAAAAATTAGTTTCCGCGAAACAGAAAAAACTGCCCAATCCGCAAAAATAAACTTCCGCAAAAATTTCATGCCACACGGTACACCCACCTAGCTTGTTTTGTATCGACCATCAATTATCATTATCATTTATTTATAGTTTCAGTTCAAACAGTTTAATGAGACCCGTGGGTTGTGGTGGTGTCCGGCACGGGAATGCCGCTGTAGCAGGGTTATTTCTTCCTTTCATACGCTGTCAGTTGTCTGTTGTGGTAAGCTTCTCGTTTTCATACAATACATAATTTCTATCTAGTCTAGTCGCATTGAAAGTTTCTGATATTCAGGACAAATTTTTAAGCTCACTTACGATCGCAGATGAGTTACATAATTTCCTAACGATGCTGCATGATTGGAGGTGAAGTGTTTATAGCAAAATTTGGTCTGAATGTAAACTAGCCTACCAGCAGCAGACGTATTTCCGGTCGTCGCTTCTCTGTTCGCGGGCTAAATGTAAAGTAAATCACTGAATACAGTTTTTAAACTTGCAACTTTCCAAAATTTGGTAATAGTTTACAAAACGTATTGGTAAACTATTAAACTTGAAACATAAAAAGGGAAAATGATAACCTCAACCTTAAAGCAATTTGCATGGTTTTGCTTATTTTTTAGTTGACAACGGTGAACGGGGCGCTCCCAAAATGGAATATTCGCACGAGCTCGCCTTTCTCTGTCGTTCCATCATGTTCTAATATCCTCTATTATTGAAAACAATTTAAGGCTACTGTTGCCTTAGAAAAAATACTCGGAACTACCGGGTAACGACTGAACTTAAGCCAAATATTGGATATTAAGGATTCAGTTGCATCAACGTTGTCAAGAACGGAGCTGTAGTTTAACAAAAGAGATTGAAATGCTATTGCATGGTTAGAGCTTCTTTTTAAATCAGCCTATGTCACACGGTAAGTCATAAAAAACGAGCGACAAAGTAACACGAGCCATTAAAACAACTAGCTTGTTACATTTATAATATGACGAATTACTCACCCATTTTGCCTCTACGTTTCAACTCGTTTTCACCAGTTGTAGGCGAATTCATGAAGTTTGTCCAGTTCAGCCATCTGCTCGTCGATAACTTCCGTGATCTTTTTAATGACGGGCTTTAAATCTTCTTTTATAGCCTGGTTCAATTCCTTCAGTTTAATCGCGTTTATAGACTGCACAACTTCAGAAATGTCGTCTGTGCTTCTTGGTTTTTTGCTTTAAAAAGAAGAGAGAGAACGGAAATTTTGAATTGCCTTGTTGCTCGTCATCTTTTATAGAATGAGCTAATTTCAGGTAAAACTTTAACACACTTACATTGGGTTTTCTCCAATGTTTTCTCGGTCAAAATCTTTTGGGCCCTCTTCCTACGTTCATCTACCGGCATATATATCTTAGTTCCATCTTCCGCGTGCTCAACACTTCTGCTAATGTGAAGGCAGTAACAAAACTGTTCCTTTTATCGAACGACACGTCTGAAGGCAAGTTCCACTTGACAATGACCACGATTTCGAAAGGGAGAGAACTTATAAGCAGTGAAACACGTGGGCGTTTAATTCTGAAACAAAAAGCAAGTAGAAGAACAATACATGTGTTATGAGCGATGTTGACCCGTAGAATTTTTAGGTGTGAAGGAAAACATTATTCAAAACACTTTTCACAACTCTTTGACAATAGAGCAGACGATACCGCTTTAATTTGAACCTTGCCGATACTTTTCGGGCAATTGCAAGAAGATTGCAAAACTAGACATAAGTGTGAAATTCCCCGAAAGGCGATTGTGTAAGCTTGAAAAATAAGTTGTAAAAAATTATGCTGCCCTTCACTTGTTAAATCAACCAGTCTTTGTTGGTACAAAAACCTTGGATGTTATTACCTATGGTTAGCACAACTTGGTTTGCTTTCTGAATGCTTATAGAATTCTTTTACTTGTATTTGCAACAATAAATAAGCAATAACAAAGAAGATTATCAGAACTGCGATAACTAATAAATTAATATTAACACCTTCAAGCAGTCTCTCAAACAATATCTCATTGTTTCGACGAGCTGAATATCAAACTCGAAAGAAAGGAAGAAAAACACCATTGAAACACTTTCACAAGTCTTTGACAATAGAACAGACGATGCCACTTTAATTTGAACTTTGCCGATTCTTTTCGGCAGTTGCAAGAATATTGCAAAACTAGACATAGATATGAAGTTCCCGAAAGGCGATTGTTTAAGCATGGAAAATAAAAAATATGCTTCCCTTCACTTCTTAAATCACGCAGTGTAGTAGATGCAAAAACCTTGGATGTTATTACCTATGGCTATTTGCTTTCTGAATGTTTTATAGAATTTTTTCCTTGTCTTTGCAACAATAAATAAACAGTGACAAAGAAGAATTATCAAAACTGCGATAACTTTACGTAATGAATATTACCTCCTTCAAGCGGTCTTTCAAACAATACCTCATTGTTTGACGAGCTCGCCGAAAGGTGATGTTTTTAGCATGGAAAATAAGTTGTGAAAAAAATATGCTTCCCTTCATTTCTTAAATCACGCAGTGTCGTAGACGCAAAAACCAGTTAGCTATTGGGAGCTATTGCACTTTTTGACTGAAAAAATGGTTAATTTGTTTGCCAGACACACAGAAAAAACTGTCTCTGGAAAACAACGAAACTATTTTTTCTGTTATCAGCAATGTCACTTGAATCAAATGAATACTGTCTGGTTCTTTTTCATCTTTTGTTTTGTTTTTGTAGGCTATTTCAATTGTCAATTTGTAAAGGAAACAACTAGTTTTCCAAGTAAACAATACATAATTTCACAGATACTCGCAAGGGTTCTAAACCCTTATTACAAGCCCGAATATTTTCGGGCTTTCTTTTCACACGCTGGATAGCCTAAAAAGTGTTTTCAATGTATTTAGGAGCAAACCGTCGTTGGGTGCCCCTGAGACCACAAGTTTTCCGGAAGGCATCATTAAGCCTTATGAAGGAACAATTCTGACCTCTGGCAAAGTCTGCTCGTCCAATATCTTCTGGTATTTCGTCTCATTTCAGGCTACACGGGTGAAAGACTGATCCCGGGCTTGAGACGGAAAGAGTGGATATTGCGAGCTTTGTTGTTGGCAGTAACAAGTCTTTGGCCTGGAAAAGTAGGTTGTAGGGCTGAAATGTATTAGGCAAGACGGAAATATAAGGCGGGGGCTGTATGTGTCCTTTTCAAACGCTGGTTTACATCCGGGATATTGAATAAATCGATTGTCAGTGAGTCGACAAAAGTTCAATGTGACGATTGATGTGGACAAAGCGAGAGATTTACGGAGTAATTGGACCATGTTTCGCCCGTGTTAAGTGTGGAAGTATTATGAGTGGTTTTGGGAAGTGTCGTGATTGCCGCCAAAGTCGTTTATTGTGCGATTTTCCCAAAGGGTTGACAGACAAATCTCAGGTACGTGTGGTTCACCTCGTGTTACTAGAATACTGTGTGTCAAGCATAAAAAGGCTTCGTGAGTCTTTAGTTTAGGTGATTTTGTCTTAGAAAGCCTATTTTGCGATCAAAGATTGTGCATTCTTAATCTGTGTTCGGCCTACACTGAACTGTGCCATCACGGTTTCATTGGCTAAAAGATTACAATTTCTGGTCCTTTCAAATGTTGTTTATTTCTTCGCAAAATCCTATTACTTCTGCGAGAGAACTTTACGGTCTATTGCCAGCAATAATGCTGTCATTGTTTACCTTCAGATAGTGACTTTCAACTGCTTCCTATTCCACACAGCAAAAGGCATGGTCAAGTAACCAATTGTAATTTCAGTAATGATTTTATGTGCTTGAGGAATCATAACCTTGGTTTGCCCAGGCTTCACCAAGTCATCATATCATTTTGTCAGGCACAGGAATCATAACCCTGGTTTTTAAAGGCTTTATGAAATCATTTGAGGAATCATAACCCCCACTATCGCATTGTTAAAATCAAAGTATCATTCATTGTAGCTTGAGAGTACTGTCAATGCAGTCATAACCCCCCCCCCCCCCTCCCCAATTAAAGAATTTCCCAAATCCTTTCATTTCAGATATGTGAATATACAGGAAATCATCGCAATGATTTTTGCTTTTGTTTATTAGGGTCTTAAAACTATACTCAGATACAGACCTGCCAACTCTCACGGTTCTGCTGTGAGTCTCACGGTTTTTTATCTTTTCTCACGGCCTCACGACAAGACTCCTCAATCTCACGATTTTTGGGAGAAAATCATTCTGAAATGAAATATTAGCTGTAAAATAAAAAATGAAAAATTTATGGAAAGCTAGTGACATAAACTGTTAAAGCGATAAGTGAATAAAGCAGAACTCTACACTGTTACATTTGTTCTTGTGTTTACCGCTTTTCTGCAGATAATTTTTGCCTTGTTCCTAGGCCTCCGCTAGTAATTTTATGCAGCGGCTATGTTAACCATTAACCGAACCTCGATCCCATGCAAGTTCACACGCAGCGCGGGAAAGCAATTGCAATCGGATAAAAATGGCGAAAACAATTAGAACTGATGCCGCACATTTGTTTAATCTTGATCGAGAAAAAAGTAGAATCTCACTATTTTTTGTAGAATCTCCAGATATTTTTTCATGGGTATCCAGATTTTCCTTTATCAGGGGTTGGCAGGTCTGCAGATACGTTTTCTATTTTCACACATTTCCCTTTTAATAACAATTTCATAAATGCTTGGTGAACTGAAGTAACATAACCAAAATTCCAGAGTCTCCCCGTAAATTGCACTACCAAGTGTGCGGATCAAAAAATAATAATCCAATATATACACCTTATTCCATGGTTTAGCATATAATACGTGCGGATATTTTGCAGGTTGCGTAGTATTTTTCTGAGCCCCGCAGGGCCAAGGAAAAATACGAGCAATGAGCAAAATGTCCGCACGTATTATATGCAAAACCATCAAATAAGAGGTTTATTATTCCACTACTAAAACAATTGCTATTTGGCAATTGGTTTCTATTTTTTGCTAAGATTATTCAGAAACATCCTGATTCCGTCTGGGAGAATGACGTTAACAATGAGCAAAATATTCATGCATATTATGCCAAACCATTGAATGAGAGGTTAATTATGTACTGCAAAAGAAAAATGTTATTTTGCCTTCTATTTTCTAGTAAGAGTATCCAAAACATCCTGATTCTGGTAGCCATAGTTGCTCCTTCTCCATCCGCCAGTATTCGCCCTATTGTAAACTGGTTAAACCAGGACACAACAGTGTATTACGGCCCTGTATTTTGCTTGTTCTCTTGACCTTATATGGTAAAATGACATAATAGTGGAATAATAAGGAAACATAACACTACATAAGGAATCAGTGTATCTGATAACAGTTTTCAGAGAAAACATAACTTTAATGGCAATGCTATATATACAAAACAAATGTTGTCTGAATGTTAATAATAATAATAGATAATCAAGTTCATGTTTAAATTAATGAACATTACACTTAAGAGGAATCCAATATTAATAATGAACAAATTTCAATAAACAATGTAAATGAACAATTTGTTTTTTACTATAGGTTGTGCCAAATTGCGCGATTGTGGCAAACCTTATTATTGTGTGACAATATTTGCATTAATTGATTTGACTCAAGTTGAAAAATTTTGGGTCTACCAAAGGGGAGAAATTGCTCCTTGAAGGGGGATTTTGCACGAAAAAAGGAAGTGCCAAATCCACAAGAACTTATGACAGAGTTACACAAATGTACTTGATAATCCTTCTGCTAAAAGACAGTTGAATTCATTTGTTGAGCAAGCAATTATTTCATGTCAGAATTAGACAATTACATTTTCCCTTTGGAGATCACTCTTTAGATGGGTGAAATCCAATTTACTCCTTAGGCCTGACAATATCAATAAACAAATTCTGTGAGACTGCATGATCGTGACATCCCATACACCTCATTATAGACAATTTTATAGAAGATCAAAACATATTCCCTTTGGAGGTGACTATTTCTATGAACGTTCTCAGAACCTTCTCTCTTGATGACATATTGATATTGCCAGGAGGAACTGATTGAAGTTCAGGGTCACTAATTAGGAATTGTAAGGTTCAGTACTTACGTGTACATTATAAATTATAACCATTTCACTCCCAGAATGGCCAATTGTCAAAAAGTATCTGACATTCCCTAAAGTGCTAAAAAAAAAGATAGCGCCTAGAGTAATGCCAAAGATCAGTTTTCATTTGAATGGTCATACAACAGAATTTCATCAACAGATTTTCAATCTAGAACATGAAGTGATAATTAACACATCTGTTGTCAATCTACTGGTTTGTGTCATTGACCTATACTAGGAACACTACCCTTTGCATTTTGAATTTCAATATTTTGCATTCAGCCTAAAATGTTAGCTGGACATGCGGCAATTCAAATCCCATATAAAAGGACATGATGCTCATTATATTAAAAAATTAGAGTGAAATCCCTAAAAGAGGACAATGCGGGTTTGATTCAAGCTTGAATTGAATCCTTACAGAGACTATAAACTCCAACACATTTCATGAAATTATATGAAAATTAACTTCTTTACCCACAACATCAAGCAGTGCCTGTATGGGTAAAAATATTGCTTACATGTCCTAAACACCCTCATGTGCCTGATGCAATCAAAACCAACATTGTTCCCAGGGTCATCTCCTACCTGTCCCAGATTCTGGGATACACATGACCAGACTCGCGAGGGTCTCTCGACGGGTAGCAGAGAAAACCTGGGAACAAGATTGGATCAAAACCTGTAAATCCAACACCTAAATAACCAAGCATCCCTATCAATTTTATATGGCAGTCTGCACTCATCCACAAGGATAAATACTGTTATTGCAATTAGCACTGCAGATAGACAATAAAAGTAAGTAATCGGGTTTGAATTTCGTGTCCAATTAGGCACTCTGTTTATCCACAAAAAAATTCAAAGGCTTATTGTTTCCTATTTCTCCTAGGATGTTCGTACAATCAACCATTTTTGCAATTAATTGCACTACAAGACAATTCCAAAACATTGATTCATTTCAGATTTTACTGATTGTATTAAAAGAAACAGCACAGTCTTTTAAAAACAACCAAAGAATAATTTAGACCGAACCTTTATAAGATCATTCAATTGACCAAAAAAATGTCTATTTTCATATTGCCAGACCTGCCAAAACTCACGATTCTGCCTTGACTCTCATGATTTTTCACTTAATTGTCTTGCAGCCTCACAACAAGTCTCCCAATCTCACGTTTTTTGGCGAAATATCTCTCTGAAATGAAATGTTACCTTGTTGAATATAAAACGGAAATTCTGTGGAGAATGCTAGTGAGTGTTTAACCTTAATGGGTCTTTGTAACATTTTAGCAATGAAGTTGGCTTATTTACAAGAAATCGCTCTTTGCTACAAGTTTCATACCACACAGCAGGGTATACGTAATATATAAACAGTAAATTCCCCCTATGGAAAAAGGGTTTAATTGTTTCATCTTGATAGGGAAAAACAGAATCTCACTTCTTTTTGTACAATATTCTCCCAGTTTTTTTCATGGATCTCCAGATTCTCCTTTATCAGGGGTTGGCAGGTCTGTTTTGCTGTTTCTTACACATGGTGCCTCACCTGCACTGTCCTTAATCAGTCAAATGTCCCTGAAAGAGAAACGGTGGCGAGTCAACAACCATAGATAAACTATCCTCGGTCTCCACCAGTGAGGAGCGCAGTGCCCCAGCAGCCACCATGAGGTTGCTGTGTTCACTTTATGGGCCCAAAGATAACTTACCTATTATGTATAGCCCCACTGGGAAAATAGAGTTTTATCCCCACTTAATACTCTTTATGTTTCTCAGACACCAGTCACCACAGTATTTAATTCAGGAATAAACACACAAAAACATACCAACATATTTTAATGTTGCAATTAAGACCACTCAATCGCTATAATACATTATTACTCCTCCTCAAAATATGTTTTGTTTTCTACATTAAAAATATGGTAAATAAATGGTGACAGGCCATTCACAGATCCCGCAAGCGTGTCGCATGAATGTAATTACTTATCAACGCGTAGTGTTTGAAGAGATTTACTACAGTTTGGCTCTAACCAGTATATCTTTTAATGAAATGCCTCTCTTGTAAGAAATAATTGGAGTTTCTTTGAACATTTCCCTAAGTCTAGGTTGTGATTCTATAAGATGCCATTTCTCCATTAAAATGTGCTTAAGGTTAGGCACAGATGGGTTGTATTGCGTTACAAAGGGCAATATTTGTTTTTGCACTCTTGTATTATCGTTGAGAGCTTTCTTTCTTTCAGAGAATTTTACTTCCGAGAGCGTTTTGTCTATAAGGTTGTGAGGGTAGCCTCTCGCTCGAAGGCGTAGTTTGAATAATCTTATGTTTTCTACGAAAGTCTCCTCTGAAGAGTTAGTTCTTAGTAGTCTTAGGCCTTCACCTTTTACGAAGCCTTTTTTGACTCCGGGTGGGTGACACGATTTAAAGTGCGTGTACTGGAATGTCTCAGTAGGCTTGAAATGAGTGCGCGTGTCAAGGATAGATTCCTTTTCAAATCTTGCTCCTTTGTAGATGCAAGTATCAAGAAAGATGATTTCTTTATCAGAAATATCAGCAGTGAATTTTATTGTAGGGTGATAGTTATTTGCATGCTCAATGAAGTTGTTGATTTCCTCTCTATTAGTGTCCCATAGGGAAAACACGTCATCGATATATCTTTTCCATAACAACGGCTTTGTACTGTGCTGATCGATAATTGCTGTCTCAATCTTAGCCATGAAAATGTTAGCAAAGGAGACTGCTGTTTTAGTCCCCATAGCCGTACCATGGGTCTGGAGAAAGTCTTTTCCATTAAATTGGAAGGAGTTTTCTTGTAATATAAGTCTCAGCATTTCTCTAAGATAATGTGTTGGTATAGGGGGTGTTGCCGTGTAGAATGTGTCATATGCATGGCATATTGTCGTGATACCTTCTTCTTGCGGTATATTTGTATATAAGCTTGTAACATCCATTGAGACAAGGATTGCATTTTGCGGAACTCTCGTTCCTTCAATGACGTTAATAAACTGTGTTGTATCTTTAATGTATGACTGCTGTTTTTTCATTATTGGTTGAAGAAGAGTATCTACAAAAGCAGAAATTCTCTCAGTAGGGGAGTCGCATCCAGAGATTATTGGTCTACTTGACAAGTTGACCTTGTGTGTTTTTGTAAGAGTGTAAAAAACTGGAATGCGTGGAGGGTTCGGTGTTTGAGATAACCATTTAAATGTCATTTGATCAATGTGTTTCTTTTGGTAGAGTTCTGTGATAATTTTTCGGACTTTCTTAGAGGTTTCCTCTACCATTGGTTCTTGGAGGGGTCTGTAGTGTTCTTTGACTTCGATTAGTGTCATGCCCTCTTTAATCTTGTCCGTTTTGTTCATTATTACAGTGGTGGTTCCTTTGTCTGCCTTTTTGATATTTATTTCTGAATTTTCTTTAAGTTGTCTAATAGCTTCGCGTTCTGATTTAGGCATGTTAGGTTTAGGTTTCGTTATCTCAATTTCTGAGAGTTTAATTTTTGTTTCCTCAAGATATTTCTCAAGAGTAACTGATCGTTGAACCGGTGGTTCCCAGTTAGATTTAACATAGAAAGGGTGTTTCATCTGTCCTCTACCGTGGTAGATGTATCGGAGACGCATTCGTCTCGCAAATTGGTTGAAATCGCGTAGAATTTGTTTTTTAACACTGTCAGTGTTAGTGTTTGGAGATGGGATGAAACGCAGGCCTTTAGATAATATGTTTATCTGATCAGTTGTCAAGTTGCAGTTGGAGAGGTTTCTAATATAAGTGCTTTTGATCTCTTCATCTCTCTTAGTAATACTTTTTTTGGCTAATTTCTTTCGATGTTTGCGTTTTTTATTCAAGTATTTTCTAGTGTTCGGGGTTCTCTCTTTCCCATTGAAGGAGTCAGTAAGAACACCTGGATAAGTTGAAACATCTTTATTGCTGGCTTTCTTAAGATTTGACATCATCTCTTGCATAAGTTTGAATTGCTGCTGAATGTTTTTTACTTGCTGTTTAAGTACATTCGTGTCTAGTGCCTTATCTAGTGTACAATCTAGAGTACTGTCGTGCTCTGAACGATTAACAGCTTTCTTATTCGCCTCTGTTAGGCATTTTTTGTGAGAAACTTTGTTTAAATGTCTCTTATTGGAATCAATGTTCCTGTGGTGAAACTTGATTAGCGCTCCTAACAGTTTCTGCTCTGCCTGTTTTCTGATCGTTTTGATTTCCTCTTTAAAACTTTCGTCAGCTCGTATCTTAGCTTTGGCATCATAGCGCAAAGTCTTAGGGCAGGTTTGTTTCTGACGGTGGGTCTCAAGTTTGAGAATAGCCTCCTCTGAATTCTTAATTCTTTTCCTAATTGCTTCTTCAGAGTTACTGGCATGGCGGGCTATCTTGGCAGGACGTTCTTTACTGTGGTTGACTCTGTTCTCTCTCACAAAAGGGCGCTTTCTACTTGACTTTTGCTCTGATTTTTTCGTAATTCTGTTCGCTGGCTCGTTCGGTGGGGTTGGAGATTGAATATCCTTATCTTCGTCTTCTGACGCAGATTGTAATAGCTCGTCCTCAACTTTTTGGTCTGGTTCTTCGTTCGCTGGTTCGGTTATGAGTAGACCGTTGTTGTCAAGGATACTTTTGGAAGTCTCTGTGTCGCTCATATTTCTCTCTCTTACTTTGTGTTTTTTCTCTGAGATTCTTAAGCAAGACCGGTTTCGTTCCTATAGCGGAACTCGTCAGTTGCTGCTATTTGGAGTAACTAAGTGGTGTTTATTCGGGCATGTTCACAGGTTTTATACCAGTGTCCAACAGAGTGTTGGATCGAAAATAGCGTTCTCTGATAGGCCCATTGAGATTGGCCAATAAAGTCTCTGATGTTTCGATCCTGGTGTAGGTTGTGTTTCTTTACATGTTTGTTGTCCTGTTTTATGGCCATGCGAATATTCCATTCTCTGATCGAGAAGCGTCAGTAGGTTTCTACATGGGCCGGCTTGTATTTCCCTGAAACAGCAGTCATACATTAAAGATACAACACAGTTTATTAACGTCATTGAAGGAACGAGAGTTCCGCAAAATGCAATCCTTGTCTCAATGGATGTTACAAGCTTATATACAAATATACCGCAAGAAGAAGGTATCACGACAATATGCCATGCATATGACACATTCTACACGGCAACACCCCCTATACCAACACATTATCTTAGAGAAATGCTGAGACTTATATTACAAGAAAACTCCTTCCAATTTAATGGAAAAGACTTTCTCCAGACCCATGGTACGGCTATGGGGACTAAAACAGCAGTCTCCTTTGCTAACATTTTCATGGCTAAGATTGAGACAGCAATTATCGATCAGCACAGTACAAAGCCGTTGTTATGGAAAAGATATATCGATGACGTGTTTTCCCTATGGGACACTAATAGAGAGGAAATCAACAACTTCATTGAGCATGCAAATAACTATCACCCTACAATAAAATTCACTGCTGATATTTCTGATAAAGAAATCATCTTTCTTGATACTTGCATCTACAAAGGAGCAAGATTTGAAAAGGAATCTATCCTTGACACGCGCACTCATTTCAAGCCTACTGAGACATTCCAGTACACGCACTTTAAATCGTGTCACCCACCCGGAGTCAAAAAAGGCTTCGTAAAAGGTGAAGGCCTAAGACTACTAAGAACTAACTCTTCAGAGGAGACTTTCGTAGAAAACATAAGATTATTCAAACTACGCCTTCGAGCGAGAGGCTACCCTCACAACCTTATAGACAAAACGCTCTCGGAAGTAAAATTCTCTGAAAGAAAGAAAGCTCTCAACGATAATACAAGAGTGCAAAAACAAATATTGCCCTTTGTAACGCAATACAACCCATCTGTGCCTAACCTTAAGCACATTTTAATGGAGAAATGGCATCTTATAGAATCACAACCTAGACTTAGGGAAATGTTCAAAGAAACTCCAATTATTTCTTACAAGAGAGGCATTTCATTAAAAGATATACTGGTTAGAGCCAAACTGTAGTAAATCTCTTCAAACACTACGCGTTGATAAGTAATTACATTCATGCGACACGCTTGCGGGATCTGTGAATGGCCTGTCACCATTTATTTACCAATAAAAGTAAGTAATCGGGTTTGAATTTCGTGTCCAATTAGGCACTCTGTTTATCCACAAAAAAATTCAAAGGCTTATTGTTTCCTATTTCTCCTAGGATGTTCGTACAATCAACCATTTTTGCAATTAATTGCACTACAAGACAATTCCAAAACATTGATTCATTTCCGATTTTACTGATTGTATTAAAAGAAACAGCACAGTCTTTTAAAAACAACCAAAGAATAATTTAGACCGAACCTTTATAAGATCATTCAATTGACCAAAAAAATGTCTATTTTCATATTGCCAGACCTGCCAAAACTCACGATTCTGCCTTGACTCTCATGATTTTTCACTTAATTGTCTTGCAGCCTCACAACAAGTCTCCCAATCTCACGTTTTTTGGCGAAATATCTCTCTGAAATGAAATGTTACCTTGTTGAATATAAAACGGAAATTCTGTGGAGAATGCTAGTGAGTGTTTAACCTTAATGGGTCTTTGTAACATTTTAGCAATGAAGTTGGCTTATTTACAAGAAATCGCTCTTTGCTACAAGTTTCATACCACACAGCAGGGTATACGTAATATATAAACAGTAAATTCCCCCTATGGAAAAAGGGTTTAATTGTTTCATCTTGATAGGGAAAAACAGAATCTCACTTCTTTTTGTACAATATTCTCCCAGTTTTTTTCATGGATCTCCAGATTCTCCTTTATCAGGGGTTGGCAGGTCTGTTTTGCTGTTTCTTACACATGGTGCCTCACCTGCACTGTCCTTAATCAGTCAAATGTCCCTGAAAGAGAAACGGTGGCGAGTCAACAACCATAGATAAACTATCCTCGGTCTCCACCAGTGAGGAGCGCAGTGCCCCAGCAGCCACCATGAGGTTGCTGTGTTCACTTTATGGGCCCAAAGATAACTTACCTATTATGTATAGCCCCACTGGGAAAATAGAGTTTTATCCCCACTTAATACTCTTTATGTTTCTCAGACACCAGTCACCACAGTATTTAATTCAGGAATAAACACACAAAAACATACCAACATATTTTAATGTTGCAATTAAGACCACTCAATCGCTATAATACATTATTACTCCTCCTCAAAATATGTTTTGTTTTCTACATTAAAAATAATGAAAGCATTGACTCATTGCTTGAGAACATCTAATTGCCAGTATTCTTAGCAGCCACCTTAAATGTTGGATTTTTTTTAGCTGCAGGTGAAGTTCAAGGATCTGTGATAGACATGAAGTGTAGCAATAATAACATTACTGCTGAGGAAAATAAAATGCACATTTATTCAGGTACATTTTTTATCAATACCAATCATGAATTTTACTGAATCAAAACAACCTTAGCAGTATATAGTGAGATAAATCTTAAAAGCAATGCCTATAATCCTTGCTAGGGAAGGAATTCTGGTGTAAAAGTGACAGGCCAGGTATTATTTTGGGTGCCTTGAATTAGGCAAGGATTTTTTTATGTTTTTGGCATATGGTAGTGCCACATGTCTTCTTTTGTTGGTTTTGATTTAACCTCTTTCAATTACCCATGTCAATTTAACTCTGGAGTACTCTATCTGGGTGGTCATTGGCTTTGTAGTTAATTGCATGACTATGATGGGATCGTCTATAAGGATCAGAATTAACTACAGGCAACATAACCTTCAATCACACAGATGTTAATGGGAAGAGGTCACACCACTTTACTCATCTCATAGTGGGGTCCTCTTCCTTGGGAGGAGTAATTCGCCATACTGATTACGATTTTAACTTTTTTCAGGTGACAATGGACTTGATGACTTTGAAGAAAGTCACAAGGAAGATCAAGGGATTGCTGTCTTAAAAGGTATATTTTTTACTTTCATGAAATCTGTATCATTTTAGAACTCAAATAAAAGTAACCCTCAGTTTGTTTGGTAGACATGTGCATACAGAACAGAGAATTCATTCAGATGTTTAATTGTTTAATGCACTATCCATGTAAAGCCTGGGGGGGGGGGGGGGGTGGAGGAAGGGCATGGCATAAAGATTTGACTGTTTTTGTTGGCCCTGGAGTTGAGTGTTTGACTAATGTTCTTCTGGGGGTGGGATATTTGAACCTTTCTTTTTTACCGATGTGGTGTGTGGGGATATTGACCACTGACTCAGACTCGTCGAGACCGATCATATGTGTTCCACTTCACGCATGTGCCGTACAGTCTGGAAATCACACTGTACACTGAGCAAAAGTGAAATTTTAAGGTTGTATTCAATCGTTCATGTTGCCATGGAAACTACGAAAATGTCAAACTTTTCCTGTGAATCAATATCTTTCATCAATATATTTTCCACTTGCCAAGTTTCAGCTTGTGAGCTACAACCCTTCTCTTGCCATAATTTGGCAAATGACATATACTCAGAAACTGCCACAACTGTGTTCAGCCACCTTAATACTGTCTCAAGTGTGATTGCTTGTGGATAATCAATTCAAAAGGTGACTGTAGCTAAATCTACGTTAACATGTATTCAGCACTACAATGAACTGCTTGTTTGTTCCAAGGGTTTCTGTCTATGAGAGAGACTTTTTAAATTCATTGTTTATTGCCAAATATATGTAACTTAAAAACTACAGAATTTGAAGAATGCATGACTGTAAATGATAACATACTTTGTTAATTCACTCCTCAAGACACTACAGAACTATCGGACTGCAGCACTGAATCTGAAGTAGACGAGAGGAAATACATGATGGAAGGAGAAAGTGCTGCAGTAAATGGTCCAGACCAGTGCAAGGGGGAAGAGCTGAAAGAAGATGCCACAAAGACAAGAGAAGAGGGGAAACTAATTCGCTGGATTTCGTTAATACTTTTACGTTTAAAACTATCATTTCATTTATCTAATGCTATTTTTTCTATGTTGCTAGATCTTATTTCTTTCATTTTTTGGGTAATACGTCATCCCTTATATATGCTTTATATAGAGTTTTATCCCCACTTAATACTCTTTATGTTTCTCAGACACCAGTCACCACAGTATTTAATTCAGGAATAAACACACAAAAACATACCAACATATTTTAATGTTGCAATTAAGACCACTCAATCGCTATAATACATTATTACTCCTCCTCAAAATATGTTTTGTTTTCTACATTAAAAATAATGAAAGCATTGACTCATTGCTTGAGAACATCTAATTGCCAGTATTCTTAGCAGCCACCTTAAATGTTGGATTTTTTTTAGCTGCAGGTGAAGTTCAAGGATCTGTGATAGACATGAAGTGTAGCAATAATAACATTACTGCTGAGGAAAATAAAATGCACATTTATTCAGGTACATTTTTTATCAATACCAATCATGAATTTTACTGAATCAAAACAACCTTAGCAGTATATAGTGAGATAAATCTTAAAAGCAATGCCTATAATCCTTGCTAGGGAAGGAATTCTGGTGTAAAAGTGACAGGCCAGGTATTATTTTGGGTGCCTTGAATTAGGCAAGGATTTTTTTATGTTTTTGGCATATGGTAGTGCCACATGTCTTCTTTTGTTGGTTTTGATTTAACCTCTTTCAATTACCCATGTCAATTTAACTCTGGAGTACTCTATCTGGGTGGTCATTGGCTTTGTAGTTAATTGCATGACTATGATGGGATCGTCTATAAGGATCAGAATTAACTACAGGCAACATAACCTTCAATCACACAGATGTTAATGGGAAGAGGTCACACCACTTTACTCATCTCATAGTGGGGTCCTCTTCCTTGGGAGGAGTAATTCCCCATACTGATTACGATTTTAACTTTTTTCAGGTGACAATGGACTTGATGACTTTGAAGAAAGTCACAAGGAAGATCAAGGGATTGCTGTCTTAAAAGGTATATTTTTTACTTTCATGAAATCTGTATCATTTTAGAACTCAAATAAAAGTAACCCTCAGTTTGTTTGGTAGACATGTGCATACAGAACAGAGAATTCATTCAGATGTTTAATTGTTTAATGCACTATCCATGTAAAGCCTGGGGGGGGGGGGGTGGAGGAAGGGCATGGCATAAAGATTTGACTGTTTTTGTTGGCCCTGGAGTTGAGTGTTTGACTAATGTTCTTCTGGGGGTGGGATATTTGAACCTTTCTTTTTTACCGATGTGGTGTGTGGGGATATTGACCACTGACTCAGACTCGTCGAGACCGATCATATGTGTTCCACTTCACGCATGTGCCGTACAGTCTGGAAATCACACTGTACACTGAGCAAAAGTGAAATTTTAAGGTTGTATTCAATCGTTCATGTTGCCATGGAAACTACGAAAATGTCAAACTTTTCCTGTGAATCAATATCTTTCATCAATATATTTTCCACTTGCCAAGTTTCAGCTTGTGAGCTACAACCCTTCTCTTGCCATAATTTGGCAAATGACATATACTCAGAAACTGCCACAACTGTGTTCAGCCACCTTAATACTGTCTCAAGTGTGATTGCTTGTGGATAATCAATTCAAAAGGTGACTGTAGCTAAATCTACGTTAACATGTATTCAGCACTACAATGAACTGCTTGTTTGTTCCAAGGGTTTCTGTCTATGAGAGAGACTTTTTAAATTCATTGTTTATTGCCAAATATATGTAACTTAAAAACTACAGAATTTGAAGAATGCATGACTGTAAATGATAACATACTTTGTTAATTCACTCCTCAAGACACTACAGAACTATCGGACTGCAGCACTGAATCTGAAGTAGACGAGAGGAAATACATGATGGAAGGAGAAAGTGCTGCAGTAAATGGTCCAGACCAGTGCAAGGGGGAAGAGCTGAAAGAAGATGCCACAAAGACAAGAGAAGAGGGGAAACTAATTCGCTGGATTTCGTTAATACTTTTACGTTTAAAACTATCATTTCATTTATCTAATGCTATTTTTTCTATGTTGTTAGATCTTATTTCTTTCATTTTTTGGGTAATACGTCATCCCTTATATATGCTTTTCCCGAAGTCAATCAGTGACCTTCAAACCATTGCCAATTTAAAGGTTCTCAACAAAACAATACTTTTTGCTGTTTGTCCCAACCCCAAATGCTCTTTTCTCTAACAGATGAATGATATTAGTTCTGAGAGGAATGGGGGTTTTAAAGCCTCGCTTATGCAGGAACAAATTATATGGGAAAAGGTGTAATGCAGAACTTTCGTTTAAACGAAAGCTTTCATTTGGAAAAACTAAAATGATTCCATATAAGACATATCCCTTTTTAGCACCCTCTGAGTGGATAAAAACATTTTTTAATCTAGAAGAATTCTTAAATCTCATAAGAAACCGGCCTGAACCATCAACAACTGATTATAGACTTTTACAGATGCCTTTTCCCTTGGATTCTTTTACCGCTATTAGTAAAATAGGTCGACCGTTCTGAACGATATTAGAAATCTAGACGATTGCTATGTTCATCCTCAATATATTTTGTTCTTTAATTGTCATGTTAATAATCACTAAACCAGAACGACAATTCACCGTCGGGCAAATCCACGTGTAATTTACATCTGGTCTTTATATAATGCTCATTAACCCCAATACAACACCATGCTCGAGTCTTAACTGCTTATAAAATCCAACAGCGGCACTGTACATGTCATATACCTCGTTCTTTAAGCACCAACCCCAGCTATGCCTTTTCAATTACAATCAGCCATTCTTGTTTTTACAGAATTCTGCGAACTCACCCCGTCCCCTCAGAATAACAACATATCTACACATGTAATACCTTGTTTTTTACGGCAACGACCTCACGCGGAACCCAATTACGCAGGTCTTTAAATAAAGGCTTCTTATCTAAAGGTTCTATAGTTATATTCGTGAGATTCCTAGGAGTTTTTTTAACAAGGGATCAACCATCATTAACTATTTGCCCACTGGTCAAAGTGATTTATTCATATTACATGTTAAATACAGTAAGTCATCAAAACCCATCATTGTCTGTTTTCTAACTTTCTATTTCTGAGCTCACATAGATTTATAATATAAAATAAGAACCTATTTTGGTTCATATCCCGTACGAAACCAACAGATCTGCAGCAGATCTGCAACAGATCTGTTTTACGAAAAACAGACTTGCAGACTATTTTATCGTCTGCAGAGTCTGTTTTCAGTCTGTAGCAGACGCATTGTCTTCAGCGTCTGCAGATGTTTTCCTGCAGACGAGAAACAGATGCAAAACAGATCTGCACATGATCTGTAACGTCTGCAGAGTCTGCAAGCCGTCTTTAGGGTGCGTGTCAATCAATTCGAAATTTAAAAACAACTAAAAACTCTCCAGTCGGATCCATCCGCTGCTTTGTCGATAAATTTAAATGCGTCGGAAAATTACCTTACTTTCATTTTATTTTATTCAATCTCAAGACTTACGTAGCTTTTCAAAGTAACGTTCATGAACTGCTGCCGGTAAATCAGTTAAAACATGACTGAGTACTTACCAGTTTTACACTTCATTACAGTTAAACTTCACTCAACAAAATCTTACAGACGTGGAGCTTTACATTCATGTAAACAGATATAAATTCAAAATAAATGTCTTTGGAGACCTTCCGTGACTGATCTACGCGTCGGGTAATTCCCTGGAGACATTCCAGACCTCAATCTAATTGGTCCACACTTTACTAGAAGATACTATTACACATTTTCCTCGCCACCGTGTTTTTGGTTGAATGAAATATTCAATCGCTTTCTAGCCTGCGAAACCCAGACGTATTTCCGGTCGTCGCTTCTCTCCCTCCGAGAGAAGGGACGACCGGAAATACGTCTGCGCTTCGTAGGCTAATCGCTTTCTCGCTAGCTAAGCAAGGTATTTGCGTCCAGTTTGGATTCAAAAAATTGAAAAAAGGTTTTTAGCTGTTTATGGAGCGAAGATGAGAAAAGTATTTGTTAAAAATCAACTGTGCCTCAAGCGCATCTCAATGAATGGGAAACAGACGAAGCTTGCGTTGGAAACAGTAGTAACGTAAAGCAAGAGTCTTGAGGTCTTGATCAAAGATTATTTGCCCCAGTTATGTATGTTCGTTTAGTCCATCACCTGGAACATTGCAAAAACTGAAGCACAAATGGATCGCTCCATTCACAAAGAAATGCAACTCGTCGTGGATCATGGAGGAAACGAAGAGGTGAGCGATTTGAAGTATAGAGGCGCGTGTTACGAATACCCGTGTTACAAACCAAAAAGTCGCGTCGGAACCGCATTCATATGATCGAACAGTTGCGTTTCCTTTCTTCCAGCTGCCGACAAACATCCTTCTTGATTATTGAGCTCGGTTATTTCCATGTCAGCATTTTGATGAGTTATTCATTTAAGAAATTTAAGCGAGTGACTGTGACCGTGTGTTTACAGGCCCTGTTGGCCAGCCAGACTGTTGTGATTTTTAAAAAATTCTGTTTCTCATACCCGCGAGCAAAAATTGTTAATTACTGGGACTTTTCAATGTTCTCTCGTTTTAATTTTGTTGTTTGCATTGTTTCATTACTAAAGTGATAGGCTTTCAGTTGCAGTTAACGGTTAGGCTAAGCTTTTTCGGCGCAAATTGAGAGAATATTTTATGTATTTACGGTAAAAATAAAAGGTGTTTGATTGGTGCAGTACGTCTGTTTATTGTGCTCGCTATTTATATCTCCTTCGTCTGCAGAACGTCTACGACTACGTAAAATAATAGACTATTTATAAGTAATTCCCTGCCAACTTTGTTCTTGGACGAGAAGAAAAAATACAAAATGCCTTTCATGGATCATCGCAAGCATTCGATGTTTTCACTCAAGGACGTAAGTCAGTCGAAAACATCCCAATTATTTCTGCTATTGCCCTAATGCCATGGAAATGAACAGATGCGGGAAAACCACCATGTTTCCCACAAAGATAACAAACTTAAAACAACACCAAGTCGAAGATGGTGGCTATCCTGGTCTGACTGGTCTTTACAAAGCTGTTCTGACAACAAATCATCATTTTGTAAGTAGCACATAATGCAAGTAACTTATAATAACCCACTTTCCTTCAGAAATCGCAGGTTTTGCTGGCATCCTTCTACCTCCTCTAACATTTGACCTAGTAGTAATTTTAGCAAAAACTGCGATTTCTCCAATTTTTCGCAATTTTTGGAGAAATTGGAGAAATCGCAGTTTTTGCTGGCATCCTCCAACCTCCTCTTACACTTGACTTAGTTCCTTTTAGCAGAAACTGCGATTTCTCCAATTTTTCGTAATTTTTGGAGAAATCGAAGAAATTGGAGAAATCGCCGTTTTTAATCAGTGGTCGGTTCCGGCAATTCTACTTTTTACAAAGAACGCTGATTATAAAAATGAAAAATGCCTAAAAATCAAGGTCTTTATGTGTATTTTACACTCAAAACTAAAAAAGGGACACTTTTTTTAACTTTCACTTGTCGTTTTGAAAACCTGAGAAAAGTGCCTTCTTTTCTAAAAAAAAAGCCGGATATTTTTATTATTTGTCTTCGATGTAAAGTGAACCAATTTTCTTGAGTAATATTTATATCTCACTAATCGCAAAAAAGCTGGAAAGAGAAATTTCTCGATTTTTTTTCAGCTTTTTGTCTTTTCCTTCAAAGTCGAAAAAAATCGACTTTCTCCCAGGCCCTTTCCCGGCCTCATCTTTGGGCCTCTTGACTGACAGCTGTCAAAAAATGGCGGGAAATTAGTAAGGGCAATCGTGGCGTTTATTTACAAGTGTTTACAGCTATTTCGAGAAAGGTTGTCGGAAAAATGTGCACTCGACAATCCCGAAAGGCAATATGGGATATGATCAATACACTGTTCCTAACGACTGTAGCTGTCGAACCTACTTTTGTTGCTTTCCATTAGCACTCGCGAACATATGTCCGTGGCCTCTCGTGCCATTCTTTCAAATTTCTTTGGAGAACAGGGGAGACAAAACCACCCACAATACCTTTCGGGATTGTCGCGTGCACTTTTTCCGACAACCTTTCTCGAAACAGCTGTATATGTAGTTGCACACTTTGTGTTCCGGCAATGTTTCAAGCCGTCGGACGTTTAATTTACGTCCGAGATTTAAGCTTGTTTTGACATTATTTAACGACGATCCTAAATACCTAGGCAGGTAATTCCAACATTTTTTCTCTGGCTACGGCCCTGACAAGAAATAAAAAAGGCCGGGTAAAACTAAAGTCTTCAACTCTAAACAAAGTTAATCTGGCCATAATATTTAGGCTTGATTTAAACCAAGGGATCTACGTACATTTCCTTAGAAGAAGGGGAGATAATTCCACTATTAAATACTGGCTCTTAGCACGTCGAGGACTTTGAGAAGACGTACCAGAGGACGGCGACAAGAAAAAATCTCAACTCTCCGCCTGGGCAGAGTACGCTGGTCGGACTAAAACGACCAACCTTCACCACCACCAAGAAAGGTCAAGTGGCGTGGAAGAAATCGCTTGTAGTGGTGGACATGTTGCCGGCGTCTGCCGAAATCAGGGAAAAGTTACAGGTGAACATGTCGCTGACCGAAGAAACTTCGTCGGTCGATGAAGTACAGAGGGTACTAAAACAAAAATTAAAAATTTGAAGTGATTCTTCTGGATGCAAATACTTCATCGACCGACGAAGTTTCTTCGGTCAGCGACACGGTGCACCTGGAACTTTTCTCCGATTGTTTTCGCCAGACGGTGTCACGTCCACCATACAAGCGATTTCTTCCACGCCACTAGACCCTTCTTGGTGGTGGTGAAGGTCGGTCATTTAGTTTAGATTTGCTTGTGTGGCCGTCCTTAGGTAGGAAAGAGGTACGTCAAGCGCTGTAGACTGCAGTGCGTGAACCACTAAGCTAACTGAGTTCGCACTCATCCGTTGACTATATAAGTACGTCTTTCCTTTTTTAGGGCGAGCCTAAATATCATGACCAGAGTACTGTTGTTTAGAGTTAGACTTAAGTTTTACCCCTTTTTTATTTCTCGTCCGTGTTAATCTTGACGTAAACGTCTGACATCTTGAAACATTGCCGGAACACAAAGTGTGCAACTGCATATGAACACTTGTAAATTAACGTCACAACTCATTGCTTACAATTAACTGTAATTTTTGACAGCTGTCAGTCGAGAGGACCGAAGATTGGGATTCCCGCCTTTATTTGACAACTGTCCACCAAAAAGTCGAAACAAAGAAAGGCAAACAAAGTCGACTTTTTTCGACTTTGTATAAAAAGGCAAAAAGCTGAAAAAACTCGAGAAATTTCTCCTTTCAGCTTTTTTGCGATTAGTGAGATATGAATATTACTAAAGAAAGTTGGTTCACTTTATATCGAAGACAAATACTAAAAATGTCCGGCCTTTTATGAGAAAAGGAGAATCAGTGGTCGGTTCCGGCAATTCTACTTTTTACAAAGAACGCTGGTTACAAAAATGAAAAATGCCTAAAAATAAAGGACTTTATGTGCATTTTACAATCAAAACTAAAAAAAAGGGCACTTTTTTTCACTTTCACTCGTCGTTTTGAAAACCTGAGAAAAGTGCCTTCTTTTCTCAAAAAAAGCAGGATATTTTTAGGATTTGAGTTCGATATAAAGTAAACCAACTTTCTTGAGTAATATTCTTATCTCACTAATCGCAAAAAAAGCTGAAAGAAGAATTTTCTTGAGTTTTTTCAGCTTTTTGCCTTTTTTATACAAAGTCGAAAAAAGTCGATTTTTTTGGCCTTTTTTTGTTTCGACTTTTTGGTGGTCAGTTGTCAAATAAAGGCGGGAATCAATCAGTGGTCGGTTCCGGCAATTCTACTTTTTACAAAGAACGCTGGTTAAAAAAATGAAAAATGCCTAAAAATCAAGGTCTTTATGTGCATTTTACACTCAAAACTAAAAAAAAGGACACTCTTTTTAACTTTCATTCGTCGTTTTGAAAACCTGAGAAAAGTGCCTTCTTTTCTCAAAAAAAGCAGGATATTTTTAGGATTTGTGTTCGATATAAAGTGAACCAACTTTCTTGAGTATTATTCTTATCTCACTAATCGCAAAAAAGCTGAAAGAAGAATTTTCTCGAGTTTTTTCAGCTTTTTGTCCTTTTTATACAAAGTCGAAAAAAGTCGATTTTTTTTTGCCTTTCTTTGTTTCGACTTTTTGGTGGACAGTTGTCAAATAAAGGTAGGAATCCCAATCTTCGGTGCTCTCGACTGACAGCTGTCAAAAATGACAGGTAATTGTGAGCAATGAGTTGTGACATTAATTTACAAGTGTTCATATGCAGTTGCACACTTTGTGTTCCGGCAATGTTTCAAGATGTCGGACGTTTACGTCAAGATTAACATGGACGAGAAATAAAAAAGGGGTAAACCTTAAGTCTTTAACTCTAATCAACGGTACTCTGGCCATGATATTTAGGCTCGTCCTAAACCAGGAAATCTACACGTCGAGGACTTTGAGAAGACGTACTTATATAGTCAACGGATGAGTGCGAACTCAGTTAGCTAAGTAGTGCCCGCACCGCCGGAACACAAAGTGTGCAACTGCATATGAACACTTGTAAATTAATGTCACAACTCATTGCTCACAATTACCTGTCATTTTTGACAGCTGTCAGTCGAGAGGACCAAAGATTGGGATTCCTGCCTTTATTTGACAACTGTCCATCAAAACGTCGAAACAAAGAAAGGCCAAAAAACTCGACTTTTTTCGACTTTGTATGAAAAAGACAAAAAGCTGAAAAAACCCGAGAAAATTCTTCTTTCAGCTTTTTTGCGATTAGTGAGATAAGAATATTACTCAAGAAAGTTGGTTCACTTTATATCGAACACAAATCCTAAAAATATCCTGCTTTTTTTGAGAAAAGAAGGCACTTTTCTCAGGTTTTTAAAACGACGAGTGAAAGTTAAAAAGAGTGTCCTTTTTTTTAGTTTTGAGTGTAAAATGCACATAAAGACCTTGATTTTTAGGCATTTTTCATTTTTGTAACCAGCGTTCTTTGTAAAAAGTAGAATTGCCGGAACCGACCACTGATTGGAATCCCAATCTTCGGTCCTCTCGACTGACAGCTGTCAAAAATGACAGGTAATTGTAAGCAATGAGTTGTGATGTTAATTTACAAGTGTTCATATGCAGTTGCACACTTTGTGTTCCGGCAATGTTTCAAGATGTCGGACGTTTACGTCAAGATTAACATGGACGAGAAATAAAAAGGGGTAAAACTTAAGTCTTTAACTCTAAACAACGGTACTCTGGCCATAATATTTAGGCTCGTCCTAAACCAGGAAATCTACACGTCGAGGACTTTGAGAAGACGTACTTAAGTAGTTAACGGATGAATGCGAACTCAGTTAGCTCAGTAGTGCCCGCACTGCAGTCTACAGCGCTTGGTGTACCTCGTTCCTACCTAAGGACGGCCACACGAACAAATCTCAACTAAAAGGACTGATCTTCACCACCACCAAGAAGGGTCTAGTGGCGTGGAAGAAATAGCTTGTATGGTGAACGTGACGCCGTCTGGCGAAAACAATCGGAGAAAAGTTCAAGGTGCACCGCGCTGACTGAAGAAACTTCGTCGGTCGATGAAGTATTTGCATCCAGATGAATCACTTCAAAGTTTAATTTTTGTTTTAGCACCCTCTGTACTTCATCCACCGACGAAGTTTCTTCAGTCAGCACGGTGCACCTGGAACTTTTCTCCGATTGTTTTCGCCAGACGGCGTCACGTTCACCACACAAGCGATTTCTTCCACGCAACTAGACCCTTCTTCGTGGTGGTGAAGGTCGGTCCTTTTAGTTGAGATTTGTTCGTGTGGCCGTCCTTAGGTAGGAACGAGGTACACCAAGCGCTGTAGACTGCAGTGCAGGCACTACTGAGCTAACTGAGTTCGCATTCATCCGTTAACTACTTAAGTACGTCTTCTCAAAGTCCTCGACGTGTAGATTTCCTGGTTTAGGACGAGCCTAAATATTATGGCCAGAGTACCGTTGTTTAGAGTTAAAGACTTAAGTTTTACCCCTTTTTATTTCTCGTCCATGTTAATCTTGACGTAAACGTCCGACATCTTGAAACATTGCCGGAACACAAAGTGTGCAACTGCATATGAACACTTGTAAATTAACATCACAACTCATTGCTTACAATTACCTGTCATTTTTGACAGCTGTCAGTCGAGAGGACCGAAGATTGGGATTCCCGCCTTTATTTGACAACTGTCCACCAAAAAGTCGAAACAAAGAAAGGCAAAAAAAAAAATCGACTTTTTTCGACTTTGTATAAAAAGGCAAAAAGCTGAAAAAACTCGAGAAAATTCTTCTTTCAGCTTTTTTGCGATTAGTGAGATAAGAATAATACTCAAGAAAGTTGGTTCACTTTATATCGAAGACAAATACTAAAAATGTCCGGCCTTTTATGAGAAAAGAAGGCACTTTTCTCAGGTTTTCATAACAGCCAGTGAAATTTAAAAACAGGCATCCTTTTTTCAGTTTTGAGTGTAAAATACAAAAAAGACCTTGATTTTAAGGCATTTTTCATTTTTGTAATCAGCGTTCTTTGCAAAAAGTAGAATTGCCGGAACCGACCACTGATTAAGGAGGCACTTTTCTCAGGTTTTCATAAGAGCGTGTGAAATTTTAAAAAAGGCATCCTTTTTTCAGTTTTAAGTGTAAAATACAAAAAAAAGACCTTGATTTTAAGGCTTTTTTCATTTTTGTAATCCGCTTTTTTGCAAAAAGTAGAATTGCCGGAACCGACCACTGATTGTTTTTGCTGGCATCCTTCAACCACCTCTTACACTTGACTTAGTTAATTTTAGCAGAAACTGCGATTTCTCCAATTTTTCGCAATTTTGGCTACTGCGTGCAAACTTACACATCTCAATTTGATAGGGTCCCCCCTTTGGAAAAATTCCAATATGGCCACTTGACCAAATAGGCTTTTTTCATAATATAAGAGGGCTCGGTTTTTAACTAGGTGATCATCGAACATTATTTCTAGGCGTATTTCATCCAAAAGCAGACCAAAGAGTAGTTTTTTAATTTTGGACTAAATTTATAGGGTCCCCCCTTTTGAAAAATTCCAATATGGCCACTTGATCAAATAGGCTTTTTTCATAGTCTAGGAAGGCTCGGTTTTTAAGTAGGTGATCATCAAACATTATTTCTAGGCATATTTCATCCAAAAGCAGACCAAAGAATACTTTTTTAATTTTGGACTAAATTCATAGGGTCCCCCCGTTGGAAAAATTACAAATATGGGCATTTTAGCAAATAGGCCTTTTTTATAGTCTAGGAGGGCTCGGTTTTAAATTAGGTGATCATTAAACATTTCTAGGCGTATTTCCTGCAAAGCAGATGAAAGATTAGGTTTTCAATTTTGGACTAAATTCATAGGGTCCCCCCTTTTGGAAAAATTCCAGTATCGCCATTTCACTAAATTGGCTTTTTTTATAGTGTAGGAGGGCTCGGTTTTAAACTAGGTCATCATCGAACATTATTTCTAGGCGTATTTCGTCCAAAAGCAGACAAAAGAGTAGTTTTTTAATTTTGGACTACATTCGTAGGGTCCCCCCTTTGGAATAATAATTATTCCAATATGGCCACTTGACCAAATAGACCTTTTTTAAAGGCTACAAGGGCTCTGTTTTTAACTAGATGATCATCTAACATTATATCTATTCGTAGTTCATCCAAAAGCAGACCAAAGAGCAGTTTTTTAATTTTGGACTAAATTCATAGAGTCCCCCCTTTTGAAAAATTCCAATATGGCCACTTGACCAGATAGGCTTTTTCTATAGTCTAGGAAGGCTCGGTTTTTAACTAGCTGATCATGTAGCATTATTTCTAGGCGTAGTTTGTCCAAAAGCAGACCAAACGGTATTTTAATTTTGGACTAAATTCATAGGGTACCCCCTTTGGAAAAATTCCAATATGGGCACTTGACCAAATAGGCTTTCTCTATAGTCTAGGAGAGCTAAGTTTGTAACTAGATGATCATTTAACATTATTTGTAGGCGTAGTTTGTCCAAAAGCAGACGAATGAGTGGTTTTTTAATTTTGGACTAAATTCATAGGGTCCCCCCTTTAGAAAAATTCCAATATGGCCACCTGACCAAATAGGCTGTTTCTATTGTCTAGGAACGCTTGGTTTTTAACTAGATGATCATCTAACATTATATCTATTCGTAGTTCATCCAAAAGCAGACCAAAAAGCAGTTTTTCAATTTTGGACTAAATTCATAGAGTCCCCCCTTTAGAAAAATTCCATTATGGCCACTTGACCAGATAGGCTTTTTCTATAGTCTAGGAAGGCTCCGTTTTTAACTAGATGATCATGTAGCATTATTTCTAGGCGTAGTTTGTCCAAAAGCAGACCAAACAGTAGTTTTTTAATTTTGGACTAATTTCATAGGGTCCCCCCTTTACAAAAATTCCAATATGGGCACTTGACCAAATTGGCTTTTTCTATAGTCTAGGAAGGCTCAGTTTTTAACTAGATGATCATCTAACATTATTTCTAGGCGTAGTTTATCCAAAAGCGGACGAAAGAGTAGTTTTTTAATTTTCGACTAAATTCATAGGGTCCCCCCTTTGGAAAAATTCCAGTATGGCCACTTGACCAAATAGGCTTTTTCTATAGTCTAGGAAAGTTCGGTTTTTAACTAGATGATCATCTAACATTATTTCTAGGCGTAGTTTTTCCAAAAACAGCCGAAAGAGTAGTTTTTTAATTTTGGACTAAATTTATAGGGTCCCCCCTTTGGAAAAATTCCAATATGGCCACTTGACCAGATAGGCTTTTTCTATAGTCTAGGAAAACTCAGTTTTTAACTAGATGATCATGTAACATTATTTCTAGGTGTAGTTTGTCCAAAAGCAGACCTAAGAGTAGTTTTTTAACTTTCGACTAAATTCATAGAGTCCCCCCTTTGGAAAAATTCCAATATAGCCACCTGACCAGATAGGCTTTTTCTATAGTCTAGGAAGGCTCAGTTTTTAACTAGATGATCATCTAACATTATTTCTAGGCGTAGTTTGTCCAAAAGCAGACGAAAGAGTAGTTTTTTAATTTTGGACTAAATTCATAGGGTCCCCCCTTTGGAAAAGTTCCAATATGGCCACTTGACCAAATAGGCTTTTTCTATAGTCTAGGAAGGTTCGGTTTTTAACTACCGGTAGATGATAATCTAACATTATTTCTAGGCGTAGTTTGTCCAAAAGCAGACGAAAGAGTAGTTTTTTAATTTTGGACTAAATTCATAGGGTACCCCCTTTAGAAAAATTCCTGATATGGCCACTTGACCAAATAGGCTTTTTTTATAGTCTAGGAAGGCTAAGTTTGTAAGTAGATGATCATTTAACATTATTTCTAGGCGCAGTTTTGCCAAAAGCAGACGAAAGAGTGGTTTTTTAATTTTGGACTAAATTCATCGGGTCCCCCCTTTGGAAAAATTCCAATATGGCCACTTGACCAGATAGGCTTTTTCTATAGTCTAGGAAAACTCAGTTTTTAACTAGATGATCATGTAACATTATTTCTAGGTGTAGTTTGTCCAAAAGCAGACCTAAGAGTAGTTTTTTAATTTTCGACTAAATTCATAGAGTCCCCCCTTTGGAAAAATTCCAATATGGCCACTTGACCAGATAGGCTTTTTCTATAGTCTAGGAATGTTCAGGTTTTAACTAGATGATGATGTAACATTATTTCTAGGCGTAGTTTTTCCAAAAACAGCCGAAAGAGTAGTTTTTAAATTTTGGACTAAATTTATAGGGTCCCCCCTTTGGAAAAATTCCAATATGGCCACTTGACCTGATAGGCCTTTTCTATAGTCTAGGAAAGTTCGGTTTTTAACTAGATGATCATCTAACATTATTTCTAGGCATAGTTTGTCCAAAAGTAGCCTCCCCCGCAGACATTCTTAGTGGTTCGTCACGCAATCACTCCTCTCCCCACGAACGTCTGCTTCAACCCGTAGCCACTTCCGTTCAGGCGAACTGGCCAATCACCGGTCATTTGCCATTTTTTGTAAAACGGGACTTTGACCTCAAATTCATTTCGCGGGTACATGTAAACATGGCGAACATATCTTCGGTCCTCGATCTTGTGTCCCAGAAATTTTGTATTCGGGAGTTAAATGCCCTTCAGAAAGAAGCTATAATCCAATTCGTGGAGAAGCAGAGGGATGTTTTTATTAATCTATCTACTGGATTTGGAAAATTCTTAATTTATCAACATGGTAAATAAATAGTGACAGGCCATTCTCAGATCCCACAAGCGTGTCGCATGAATGTAATTACTTATCAACACGTAGTGTTGAAGAGATTGACTACAGTTTGACTCTAACCAGTACATCTCTTAATGAAATGCCTCTCTTATAAGAAATAATTG
The DNA here is from genome assembly GCA_038088405.1 of Porites divaricata. Classification (NCBI taxonomy): domain Eukaryota; kingdom Metazoa; phylum Cnidaria; class Anthozoa; order Scleractinia; family Poritidae; genus Porites; species Porites divaricata. The sequence goes on along the minus strand of JBBMOI010000012.1, from coordinate 21,464,804 downwards.
GAGGTTCTTTAAACAATTCCCTAAGTTTAGGTTGTGATTCTATAAGATACCATTTCTCCATTAAAATGAGTTTAAGGTTAGGCACACTGATGGGTTGTATTGCAATTTACAAAGGGCAATATTTCTTTTTGCACTCTTGTATTATCCTTGAGAGCTTTCTTTCTGTCAGAGAATTTTACTTCCGAGAGTGTTTTGTCAATAAGGTTGTGCGGGTAGCCTCTCGCTGGAGGGCGTAGTTTGAATAATCTTAATATGTTTTCTACGGAAGTATCCTCCTTCACCTTTTACGAAGCCTTTTTTGACTCCGGGTGGGTGACACGATTTAAAGTGCGTGTCTCGTAGTCTTTCTTGATTTCTTTTTTTAAATTATAGAGGTTATTAGAATTTTTTTCAAAGCGAATTAAACGTCTGTAATAGTTTGCTGCGCAAATGAATATTTCACTCAACGAAAAAACAGTCATGTCCACATCGATGGCGGCTTTGATTAGACCTTGAATGTCCACAGAACTTTTGCCAAAAATACGAACTCTTTCTTTATTCACAAAGGAAACAAATTAATTTCCTTCCAACGATCTTTTTGGGGGTTTCAACCACACATGCCATACAGTGGGAACATGGAATATCATGAATTTTAAGAGAAGCATGGATTGAACCTGAATAATTTATTTACTGAGATGGTTTCGCAGAAATTACCCTGTGGGTGACAACTTCTTTTCTTACAGAAGTTGCCATTGGCTAGTGATGAGACAATAGGTGAAGGCTGATTGGTTGCCTTGAAACAACGGCGAACGGAAGTGGCTACGGGTTGAAGCAGACGTTCATGGGGAGAGGAATGATTGCATGACGAACCACTAAGAATGTCTGCGGGGGAGGCTAGTCCAAAAGCAGACGAAAGAGTGTTTTTTTAATTTTGGACTAAATTCATAGGGTCCCCCCTTTGGAAAAATTACAATATCGCCACTTGACCAAATAGGCTTTTTCTATAGTCTAGGAAGGCTCGGTTTTTAACTAGATGATCATGTAACATTATTTCTAGGCGTAGTTTCTCCAAAAGCAGACAAAAGAGTAGTTTTTTTTATTTTGGACTAAATTCATAGGGTCCCCCCTTTGGAAATATTTCAATATGGCCAGTTGACGAAATAGGCTTTTTCTGTGGTCTGAGAAGGCTCGGTTATTAACTAGGTGATCCTCTAACATTATTTGTAGGTGTAGTTTATCCAAAAGCAGTTCAAAGAGTAGTTTTTTAATTTTGGACTAAGTTCATAGGGTCCCCCCTTTGGAAAAATTCTAATTTGGCCACTTGACCAAAAAAGCTTTTTCTATAGTCTAGGAAGGCTCGGTTTTTAACTAGATGATCATCTAACATTATTTCTAGGCGTGGTTTATCCAAAAGCAGACGAAAGAGTAGTTTTTTTCATTTTCGACTAAATTCATAGGGTCCCCCCTTTAGAAAAATTCCACTATGGCCACTTGACCAAATAGGCTTTTTTTATAGTCTATGAAGGCTAAGTTTGTAACTAGATGATCATTTAACATTATTTGTAGGGGTAGTTTGTCCAAAAGCAGACAAAAGAGTGGTTTTTAATTTTGGACTAAATTCATAGGGTCCCTCCTTTGGAAAAATTCCAATATCACTACTTCACTAAATTGGCTTTTTTTATAGTGCAGGAGGACTCGGTTTTAAACTAGGTCATCATCGAATATTATTTCTAGGCGTATTTCGTCCAAAAGCAGACCAAAGAATAGTTTTGTAATTTTTGTCTAAGTTCATAGGGTCCCCCCTTGGGAAAAATTCCAATATGGCCATTTGACCAAATAGGCCTTTTTTATAGTCTAGGAGTGCTCGGTTGTTCATTAGGTGATCATTAAACATTATTTCTAGGCGTATTTCCTCCCAAGGAGACCAAAGAGTAGGTTTTCAATTTTGGACTAAATTCATAGGGTCCCCCCTTTGGAAAAATTCCAATATCGCCACTTCACTGAATGGGCTTTTTTTATACTGTAGGAGGGCTCGGTTTTAAACTAGGTCATCATCGAACATTATTTCTAGGCGTATTTCGTCCAAAAGCAGTTGAAAGAGTAGTTCTTTAATTTTGGACTAAATTCGTAGGGTCCCCCCTTTGGAAAAATTCCAATATGGCCACTTGACCAAATAGGCTTTCTTCATAGTCTAAGAGGGCTTGGTTTTTAACTAGGTGATCATCAAACATTATATCTAGGCGTATTTCGTCCAAAAGCAGACCAAAGAACAGGTTTTAAATTTGGGACTAAATTCATAGGGTCCCCCCCTTTTTAAAAATTCCAATATGGCTATTTGACCAAATAGGCCTTTTTTATCGTCTAGGAGGGGTCGGTTTTTAATTAGGTGATCATTAAACATTATTTCTAGGCGTATTTCCTCCAAAGCTGACCAAAGAGTAGGTTTTCAATTTTGGACTAAATTCATAGGGTCCCCCCTTTGGAAAAATTCCAGTATCACCACTTCACTAAATTGTTTTTTTTATAGTGTAGGAGGGCTCGGTTCAAATTTAGTTCATCATCGAACCTTATTTCGAGGCGTATTGGGTCCAAAAACAGACGAAAGAGTAGTTTTTTTAATTTTGGACTAAATTCGTAGGGTCCTCCCTTTGGAAAAATTCCAATATGGCCACTTGACCAAATAGGCTTTCTTCATAGTCTAAGAGGGCTTGATTTTTAACTAGCAGATCATCGAACATTATTTCTAGGCATATTTCGTCCAAAAGCAGACCAAAGAATAGTTTTTAATTTTGGACTAAATTCATAGGGTCCCCCGTTTGGAAAAATTCCAATATGGCCACTTGACCAAATAGGCTTTTTTCATAGTCTAAGAGGGCTTGGTTTTTAATTAGGTGATCATCGAACATTATATCTAGGCGTATTTCGTCCAAAAGCAGACCAAAGAACAGTTTTTGAATTTGGGACTAAATTCATAGGGTCCCCCTTGTGGAAAAATTCCAATATGGCCACTCGACCAAACAGGCTTTTTTCATAGTCTAGGAGGGCTCGGTGTCTAACTAGGAGATCATCAAACATTATTCCTAGGCGTATTTCGTCCAAAAGCAGACCAAAGAATAGTTTTTTAATTCTGGACTAAATTCATAGGGTCCCTCCTTTGGAAAAATTCCAATATGGCCATTTGACCAAATAGGCCTTTTTTATAGTGTAGGAGGGCTCAGCTTTTAATTAGGTGATCAATAAACATTATTCCTAGGCGTATTTCGTCCAAAAGCAGACCAAAGAATAGTTTTTTAATTCTGGACTAAATTCATAGGGTCCCTCCTTTGGAAAAATTCCAATATGGCCATTTGACCAAATAGGCCTTTTTTATAGTGTAGGAGGGCTCAGCTTTTAATTAGGTGATCAATAAACATTATTTCTAGGCGTATTTCGTCCAAAAGCAGACCAAAGAATAGTTTTTTTAATTTTGGATTAAATTCATAGGGTCCCCCCTTTGGAGAAATTCCAATATGGCCACTTGACCAAACAGGCTTTTTTGATAGTCTAGGGGGGCTCGGTTTTTAACTAGGTGATCATCAAACATTATTTCTAGGCGTATTTCGCCCAAAAGGAGAGCAAAGAGTAGTTTTTAAATTTTGGACTAAATTCATAGGGTTCCTCCTTTGGAAAAATTCCAATATGGCTACTTGACCAAATAGGCCCTTTTTTTTATAGTCTAGGGGGGCTCGGTTTTTAACTAGGTGATTATGAAACATTATTTCTAGGCGTATTTCCTTCAAAGCAGACCAAAGAGTAGTTTTTTAATTTTGTACTAAATTCATAGGGTCCCACCTTTGGAAAAATTCCAATATGGCCACTTGACCAAATAGGCCTTTTTTACAGTCTAGGAGGGTGCGGTTTTTTTAAATGTATATCTGGTCGCTACAGTTACAACCCATACTCATGTACGGGTCATGTAAATAATGTCCTATTACCGGCCTGTGGTCGCGTTCTCCTGCCGCATTGCGCACTGCACATGCCGTGGGAGATTTTTATTCTTGGTAACTCTTTACATCCAAAGTAATGGTCTTTAGATTTTACGCAATTTTCGAGGTTATTGTTATTAAGAATATACTGTCTTTTCCACCTTTGAAGCCCGTAGTTAAAATATCTCTTTTGCTTAGTTACATATGACTGCGAAATAATGACAGTTACCCTAGTTTGTGTATTCAAATTGGCAGTCCAGTTTGAGATTTAATTTAATTTTAATTTGAACCAGCCAAGGTACTGAACGTCAATGAAACGATGAAGACTGCTTTACCCCTATAGTGGTTTTCCTTTGTCAAGAGCCCGCGGCTGGTCTTTATTTTACCCTTCAGTTGCTAGATCGGAAAAAGAGAAGGACTTTGTCTCAAAAAATAACCCACTAAAGAGATAAAATACCAAAATGGAAAGAGAGGATGTTTTCAAGGTGGAAACCGGAAAAAGAAGGGTTAAGTAGAAGAGAGAAGAAGACGGTTAAAGATAAAAAATAACAACTTTCATTTGCTCAACATGACAACGTTTCTCAGAAAAATGTCAGGTGATCTTGTACAAAACAACAAAAAGTGAGTTTAATTGAATTGCTAAGCTCCTGATCCGCCCGCGGCGTGCGCGCGCTGCATGTAGCCTGTACCCTTGTCCAAGAAGTTTTATCTCTCCTCTCTTCGATCATAATTTGTTTGGTTTGGTTTATTTCCGAGCTCGGTTTTCTTTTTTCTGGTCCCGACTTTATTGCTTTCCTCTCAAGTTTGTTTCAGGAAAGAACAAAGAAAACCCTTGGAACTAGGATACATGTTAGAACTGCAGAACAGTTTGAATTATGGATTGGCATTACCAACCAACCCACATCCCAGCATCCCAGATTTAAAGTGCAATATTGTCATGCCGATTCTCAAAGCATGGGAGCGATTAAAGTGATAACTATTTGCCGTTACTTTCAAATTGTTACTCTATAACTAAAAAAAAAAAAAATTAGCGCTCTTCAAGCTAAGGAGACCTACAGGGAAGTTAACTAAAATAAGGGTACTGTTTTCTTATATATACAAATATGTGGCCGAATGAAAATTTACATCAACATGATGATTCTTCAAGGAGAAAAAGATCTGTGACTTAGCAGAACGCAAACACTATTCATCACTGGAGCGCTTTTGCTTAATTGGCTGACAGACACAAGAAAGAGTGAACTAGATCATTCTCTCTAGTCAGTTATTTCCGCGCCGTATAGTTCCAGTGGTAGATTCCATCCCTGTTTTAAAGCTTTAGCAGTAGATTTAATATCATCCTGCAGCCATCCACCAAACTGGTAAAATGCTCGCCCAACCAAGAACACGTTATTTCCATCCAGCGGTTTCTTTGCCCAGGCACGTAGGTCGGTTAAGGAAAAGTTGGTTCCCGGCTTCTGAAAAAACCTACAATAAAATTAAAAAACGGTAAATGATTTAGAAGCTCTTATAATTGACAACGTTTCTCTTATTGTCGCCTATATATCAGAGCCGGTTTCATTACCTGACAACATTGTGATTGAAAAGCCGTGTAAAGGGAGTCTCAATAAATCTATGTATGTATGTAACATGGACTATACCGTCACGGCCATGTGATTTATCCAGCCCTATATCAAATATAAATGAGTTAAACGCCACTGCAATTGTGAAGGCAATGAGCGTTTAGTAACAAGCTACCTACTAAGTCGGTAAGTGGGTTTATTACATGTACATTGTGCCATTACAATTACCTAGGAAATTTCGCTTGTGGAGGGTCCGGGAGTTAGCGTAGCCAGAATATCCAGAAAATTTTAAAACTAATAATGTTTTGTATCTCTTATTTAATGCCCAATCTTACTATCACAACATAAAGCCAAAGGCTTTCTATATAACAGGATTGGGCACTAGCCCTTTTTCTTCTCACACCATGCACCACCACCTCTTGTAGAGGTCGTCATGGGTAAGTCACAAACATCTTAAGGATGCGTTCTGAGAGTAAAAAACAAATCATGTGGTTGATGACGACATGGCCGTTTCTTTTGCAGATCAGGCTTACAAGCAACAACTTACCAGAATCCTTCTTCCCAATATTTGTAAGCGGTATCCATTGGTTCTGGGATTTCTCTTTGAAACTTGTATTCCAAAGCTCTTTTTATTTCCTTATCAACAGCATCCTTGCTGACCTTCAAGATGTTTCCCCAGTTGTCACTACATCCGCCATTGTTGGCTATGGTATGCAGCACTGCCGTGCCATTGTTATGAGAACTCCTGTAACAAATAAAAACAATGATGATACTAGTCAAGTAGTAATCAACCAGGCGAGAAAGAAATGAATAGCAAGAGAAACGGGACCGCCATTTTACGTGGTTATCCAGGCACGTGAATGTCTAGCCGTTTGCTGGACAAAGGCAAGCATTGTTCCGTGGGCCCCAGGAATCAAACACACGGCGACCTCCCGCCAGTCTGCAGTCAAGCGCTCTACCTACTGAGCTAATCCTTCTGGGGTCAGCTATCAGAATTATCAGTTAGGTTTCTTCGTGGATTGTTATATATTGGCTGTCATTGGCGGGTTAAGTGTCGACTCTGAAGAGAGCTAACTCACAGGCCCGAAAACCAAAAACGAGACCGGGTGATATTATTTATTTCAGACCTACTAAGTACCATTACTTGTTAGCACTTACTTGTAAGGCATAGTGATTCCGAGACAGTTGCTGTTGGAAATGAACATCTGCAAATTCTGCAGTGAATTGTTCTTTTGTAATGCGACAGAATCATTCCACCATGCAGTTGGATACACCGCTGCCCCACGAAAAGCTGGCACACTTACAATGGACTTAAAAATGTCGTGATTGGTGATGTTTTGCACGACATCACCTTTTATTTTCTTCAGAGCTTCTGGTGCAGCGGTAAGAACCATTTTATTTGCTTGAACGGTAAAGTTCGAGGTGAGAAGTTTAAAACTGTTTCCTCGCTTGTTGACGGAAGTCACTGTCTCTTGAAGATAAATTGTTCCATTTAGGTTTCGCACTCTTAAAATAAGATTTTCAACAAACTTTGACATTCCTTTCTTCGGCCTGAAATCATCACGATTCTCTTTGTCTAAATAAAGCGTCATTTTGAGCTGTTCTTTATAGCTTTTTAGGTTTATCTTTTCCATGTAACCACCTTTTAAGCCGTATGCATCTGTCATCCATTTGTTTCCTTCAGGGGACAGAATGCTGGACAGGAATCTTCCTGCCGTTGGAAGATCATTACCATTTCCACTAATTGCCTTAGTAACAAGGCTCGCAGTTTCCAAAATTGTCATGTTGTTTGTTGGCGTACGGTAAAGCAATGTTGGGAATGCTTCTGATTTCAGGGAATCAAAACTTTCTGCGTACACTCCGCGATCTTCAACTCGATGAACTTTTCTTGTGTTCCAGTAGTCGACATCGCTTCCTAGTTGAAGTTCATGCGCTAAATCACTGAAAGCAATGAAGGGATTTTATTGAACTAAGTTGTTGTTCTCAAATTATTCATAGCTACAGACATTTTTCACAAACCAAAGGCGAAGCCGCTACCAAGGAGGAGAACTTTTCAAACGGAGGACGTAGTTTATTGAAATCCTCATTGTAGCAACATTGGACAAACAAGCCGAACTTGAACTTGTATGATAGAACAAAATTGTAGAAAATAAAGATCAACGGTAGGTGCCCCTGAGGCAAAACCTAAAGTTAACAGAGGATTCATTCTATTTTGATGCTTACAAAAATTACTACAAGGGAAATCAGAATCACTTTCTGCATCACTTATTTTTTTCTCGAGAAAAGGTACTCCCCCTTCCTTCTCTATGGTAAAATTTAAACAGCCCAGGGAGAGGGAACTGTGAGACACGAGGTGTAAAACATATGTTTAATTAATAATGATTCTCAAAACTCTTGCAGGGAATCAATTAATGAAAAAACAGAGACTCAGGGTACAGTAACCATAGCAAACAAAAACATACAGCGGCATTAATAAAAAATAACCCTCTTGCTTAGTGATTTTAGCTGGCAAACTGCTATTCTCATTCGATTATTTCTAGTCTCTTGGAGTTGCGGATTGGTAAAATCAACAAATGAAGTAATATAAAGGATTGAAAAACACTGAACAATATCAGCATCGCAAAACAATACCGGAAAGCGAGTTTTAGGAGCTACATTATTTAAAAGGCAATTCCAGCATGTTGATAGTAACCTCCCAAATTTATTATGGAACATGACACTAACTTGATCATAATTCAGTTTTTCTCCTACCTTTCGTCGTAGTTTTCGCCATAAATGTGCCACTCTCCAAGCCCTTAAAGGATATTTAAGAGTACGTTACTTCTTTGTCGTAACGCCCTTAGGGGGAGAGAATTTGCTGCTCTTTAGACTGGTTTCCATATCATCGCTACGATCGCTGACAAAAAAAAAGTTAAGCGATCGCAGCGACAACGATCACTGAGATCAGAGAACATTTTATCATCTTTTATCAGATGTCAGCAATCGTTTGTTTGTCGTTTGTGGGGAGGGAAATCATGTACGAGCTCCCCTAAAAAACGCCTGCCTGCGTGGGAGGCTACACAAGACCTGATTGGTTGGTTGGTACAACTTACAAAAGGCAAAAAGGGTTTTTCATTTCAGCACATACTGAATTACCCTGATTATTAAGCTAAATTTATCTAACAGTGGACGTAATCAAAATGGTACAAGACAAAGATAAACCAACCTATTGGGACGTTAGGAGCATCGGCAAAACGATGATCAAAGATTTTCCCTCCAAGACGATTCTCTTTCTCCAAAATACAAACATTAGTTTCTGTACTGTTTTTAAGGAGCGCATATGCTGTCAGAAGACCAGAGATACCTGAAAACGCAAAAAGAGATTCATGTTAAAAGCCCTGTAAACACTGCAATCACGAAAAAGGGCCACTGCGTGCTAGTGTATACTACTACTGCGGCCGTCTCATTGATTTTATCTCCTGTATAATGATAACTACTTGTACGCCGTTCAAATATCTTTCTCCTTAGTAGTTCTTGAAAAGAGAACGTACCTCCTCCAACTATAGCTACATCACACTGAATGGGTATCCTGTCATCAGACGGAAAGGTGGTTGGCGGTACTGTGGTGTCTAAGGGCTTGCAAGGGGCTTCTTTAGTAGTTCTTCCCGTCGGACCTTCCGTCGCCCTCTTTGTAGATGGCGTAGGCTCAGTACCTGAAAAGACATAAATCAGAGCTGTTTTTGTTTTAACGTTTGCATGCTTTCTTATGCCGACAGGACATACAAAAAACAACATTAACAGCAACAAAGAAGAAAAGAAAACAGGGGTTTCAGTTTGACACATCTCCCTTATTCTTCCTTTTTAGACCCCTCCTTCAGTTCGTTCATTTAAACCGTACAATTGACCACGAAAAGTATTCGGCTTCCTTTGTTTAAGAACAACATCCCGTCGTGATGTCACCAAGGATCAAGAAAGACAAACGGCCCATCTATGAGATTCTTGTGAATCATGCAAGAATTCGAGTCATTCAAAAGAGGATACATAACATGCACTGAACAAAGGGAAAGACAATATGTCAATATTTTGCTTCTTAATGAAATACACTCTAATTATTATCCGTGTGAGTTCTTTTTAGGGTCTCTATGCCTCAGAAAGGAATTAAGGTACATTGAACTTCCTATGCTTTGAGATCACCATTAATACATTCTCAAGTACGTGATCACTCGCAGCAAACAAACACTATGTTAGCACCCTTGCATGGATGAATACAAATATTGACAAATGATTGTTTTCTGTTAACTTGTACTGTGTTTCAATGCCACAGTAACAATAAGCGAAAATATTTACTAGCTCTGGGTGATTCCATAAACGCGCAGTAACCGAACAACGAATAAAACTATTCCCCACTTTTCCTGTCCTGCTCAATTCTGTCAATGAGTGGGTCACGTAAGTGACTTTCAAAACAAAAGATTTCATCAAAAGTAAACATTTTAAACAGATTTTCTTTTTCCCGATCCTTGACTGGCATATACGTAATCTTCCGAGCTTTTAGCTGACATTTTTATCACGTTTCAGAAATGATCCAATAGTTATTTGAATTCCTAAAGATCTAGCTTAAGAGAACACGGTCACATTTATCGATCAATAATACATTTTAACTCCATTAACCTGTAATTAACTCAAAGAGATCTTACACTGACACTCCTTTCTAACAAAAATCTATTGTAAAGGTAACTAATGAGCTTTGCCACATGGTTTATGTCTACTGTAAACTAAACTTGAGATTATCATGTCAGACTACTTGGTGCGGAAAATATGCAAAAATTGAAAACAATTATAAAACAGGTCGCTCTAGCTGCTGGTCTGAAGCATTTCGTTTAACTTCAGTTTCTTTAATTTTACAATCATTTTTAAAAAAAAGCTCTAAGTAGTGGTTAGTTCTGTTCTAAGCTAAAACCTTAATTCACTTCTCTCTCGGTTTCTTCATTAACCTTGAAATAAAATGTCACGCTAGCCGGGAAAAAAATGATTAGGTGCAAATTGCGCTGTGGTCGAACGTTCTTACTTTTTAGTATAAAGACGGTGAAACTAATCTGCGTTAATTAAACGCAAATTAACCGATTGAAATCGCCAGAATAAAGCTGAAAAGAAATTCTAGTGATATATCTGTACCTTGTCATGCCTTGTAAAGGCTGGATAAAATTACGCGAACTGATAAGGTCTCTTCAAGCTTGCTTTTCCATTAGTCAAGACTTTTAAACTAATAATTCTCTTTTGTTTGAAATTTATTTGCCCTTTTTCTCAGTCCTGGACACATAATGGCGGACAGCTGATAACAGTGAAACTATATTATATTTGTAATAGTTTTGGAGTGTAGCTGTCCCATAGACTCTGCTTTCACCGGCTTTAACCATGTTTCTCAATAAAGAAATGATTAGATTACCTCCTTGAATCGTCTCGGTCGGATTGTACGCTTTAGATTCACTCTTGGAGTACTTCAGGTTTGCATTGCCTGGACCAAACATGGCGATCAGAAGACCCATTACTGCAATGACAAACGCTATAACGAGCAGAAACACAAGAATTTGCCAAAGTCGGAATGGGCATTTTCTGTGAAAACAGTCACAACAAGAAACCTTTTTTTTAGTGTAGTGTTGCTGGGTTGGCAAATCACAGCTTTCAGAAATTGTGAGAGTCGTTTGGCTGTCGATCGGTTTCATCTTTGCTGAGCTCGTAACAAATAAAACCAGCTTCCTTTGGATTACGTTAATAGATCCCGTGGTAGGAAATTCCGTGGACTGAAACTTGATTCTTGCTCATAGATAACCCCTGATCGCCTTGACCACACTCAATGTCGCCAAAACTGACACCAGGCAGACAATTAACTTCGATTTATTCAGGGGCGTAGCTACCTGTACGCACGGCGGTACGCACCTGCGTACCTGAAAAAGTCGTGCACAAAAAAGATATACCCGGTAAAATGAATAAGTAATAAAAAATAGAAAGTCAATTCTAAAAAGAAAGCAAAATCTCTAAAGATAATTACTTTAAGAGCACATTTTTCCCCATTTTATTCAACTCTGTTTGTTTCCGATTAAATAATTTTTTTCTAAAACAACGGACTCTTTTTTTGCCTCTCCACCCAAATTTCAGTTTCCGGAGAAACGAAGCAATTCATTAATGGGCCGAATCTTGAATAACATATATATCTAAATAGTGAAAAGATGGCAGGCGTTTTTATTAAAAACGTCTTCGGATTCCTAACCTTTTACGCACATCGATAAATCATCCTGGGAGCAACAACGAAGGCGACGGTGACGGCGACGGTAATGAGCCCAATAAGTAAATGAAAAACAACAAATTTTGCACGTCCAGAGCGCTTTTCTTTACAACCTGTACAAACACGACCATAAAGTTCCTTTTGCACTGGCGATGTTTGGAGGACGTAAACACAGGAACAAATTCAATTTCCTCTCTGAGTCCGAACTTGGGTGCGGTCTCCAAGACTCCAAAGGGAAGTTCTCCTTTATTTGCCATTTTAAGAGAGTTCACGGAAATGAACGCGGAAAAGTTGAAAAAAGCGCGCATTTTATTTTGATAGCTAGGGACGTTTTCGTTGCCCTCGCCGTCGTCGTTGCTAAGGCGCCCTATATTTAGGGTTAGGGTTAGGGTTTTACTGCAAACTCCTATGATAAGTTGGACAAATTGTTTACACTACAAAACATTGCGAATTTACAAGGCGTCGGATTCACTTTAGTTTTAGGTTTCAAAATCCATAGAGACTTGACCAAATAGGCACCTTTTCAATTCGGATTCACGCGCTGCATCTGCTTAAAAACGACGAAAGGAACCCAGTAACAAAATAAAGTAACGAATCCGGAAAAGTATGTAGTCTTATTGTGTGATAGATGAGTGAGGTGCATCAGTCAATGGACCCAAACACCCGACAAAGTAATTCATAAGCAAAAGACTCTTAGGCTTGCAACATAATCAAACCTTTAACCAAGGAAGTTTTTTTTTGTGGGGGGGGGAGGTGCAAAGCGACTTGGAGAATTGTGTGTACCTCTGAAAAAATCCTGGCTACGCTCCCGTTATTGATTTAGTTTCGGATAGTCCGCCGTCTAAAGGGTTCGTTCAAGAATTGTCAAATTTCGTCAGTTCTAGTATCGTTTTGTCGCTTTTTAGTTTCGCAGTGTTCACTTTATTGCAAATGACACTTTTTTTTTTATTATTCAAGACATTTATTACTGCAATTACAAAGAACTAATTAAAAACAAACTAATAACAATGTTCTAAACAACCGCAATAACAGACATACTTACAATTATCTACATTTCACAATTATATACATTACAGCCACAAACAGCCGCGCAGTTGCTGAAAGAGGCTTATTTTACAAAGAATTAATTAATACTTAATTACGTACTTAATTATGTAGATAAAAGGAAGATTAACATTTAATGTTTACAGTACACTCTGAAATAAAGCAAAAACACAAACACACATAAAAGATTACAATGTTAATTACATACTCACGAAATTAATTAAAGGGGAGAAATGTCTTTTGGCCATTTTTCATAAAAGGTTTCTAATTTGTTATTGCAGATGACACTTGGTATTGAGTTCTTTTATTTTTTCTCCTCAGAGCTCACTTTCATTCTCGCGATTGACGGCTCTAAGTCTAAATTGCCGCCGAACGCATTTGATAATTCGTTGCTGACGTACCGACTTATAAATATTATTTACATTTTTAAAAGATACGTCACGTCCGCATCATAATTATCGGCTTTTAACTTTCCACAGACTTATGCCATCAAAGTATATCATATACCAGACATCTACCTCATTAGTCATAAGTTATGACGTAACTTATAAGTTATGAAGTAACTTCATAAGTTATGAAGTTGGTGACGCAGAACACAAATACACACAGGCCAGCCAATAAGTAGAGTCAGTGACATTTGACATGACAGGTAGCCCAAAATCACAACCCTTAACCACAGAAGGGATTTCTTTAACTCTTTTTATTTTCTTGATCCAGGAAAGGGTGAACACACACAGTTTTACTAACAACGTAACAGGAGCCTACATGGGCTCCTGCTAACAATTAACTGATTTTTACATCCAGTTATGATTTTTAATTAGTTATTTTTAGATGAGAAGCTAAAAGTGACCTTTCCTTTTTTAAAAAATTAAAGTACTAAATTATATTACTTACAATTATTCATAATTACTTGTATGGTGAAGTCATTTTTTTTGTTGTTGTTATGCAAGCTGGTCAGCCAAATCGACTTAAGTATATTATCGCTCTGCGAAACGACCAGAAGTCTTTTCATCGCGGTTTTTAAAAGGGGGAACGTTTTATAAAAATTCTTTGAGTAAGCTCAGAATACAACAGTAAACCACAAAAGTTGAACCAGTAAAGTGCAAAACACAAAACAGAGGTCACGTGACTGAACTCCATAAATGAGTACCTCATTAACACATGACAGAAGGCGGCCGGTTGAACTAAGATTAGTACTGAAACAAAACAGCTATTCAGTCGATAACTCCTACTTCAATTAAGCTAAGTTGCACAAAAACAATAAAGCTTTACCTGCGACATGAAAGTTTGCTCTTGGGAGCTTACATTACCTCAAGCTGTCTTCATAATTTCCTACTAGTACCAGAGTAAAACGAGTGCTTCTGCAGGAAACCATCAGTAAACTGGGCCTGAATATTCGTCGCCATTTTATCTCCTTTTACTTAGATACTTGTTGAAAGGTAGACTAATATGTTAATCTTAAGTTCAAGGTATAACATGCTGTTGCTAAGGAATTTCATGCACAAGTTGGTAAGTAAAACAAATTACTTTTGTCAAAAGGTACATGTTATAATCTTGCTGTTACGAAAGACAAACCTCTCAGTTTTCTTTCAGTTTTACTTCAGTTTTTTGTTTTAACGTGTATCTTTGAAGCCGTTTTGAGATGGTGCTATTAATCCCAAAATCAAAAACCCAGTCTTTGTTATAGCGACTGTTGTTGTCTAGCGATAGCGAGTATAGTCAGTATAAACTACCCTGGAAGACAGTGACAACACGACGCAATCGTAAGGTCCGTAAGGTCTTTAAAATGTACTAATTTAAGTACTGTATCGGGATTTATAAGCAATAAGAAATGAAGATGGTGTGGGTAGAAAATAATAGCTACAGCACCGAATTGAAGACACTTTCTAGTCTGTCCAGAGTACTTTTTGGTCACTATCAGAAATGCATTCTAAGCGGTACTATAAAGTTTGGATCTTTCGGTCAGCCTAGCGCGACTTTTAAAAGCCGTTAAAAGTCTTTTAGAAATTACAAAGGCTCCAATTATATTTTTCCCTGTGAGAAGATTAGCATTTTTCTGATACCTCTCTCCATCAAATACTTGAATCCGTAAATTTTAGATTTCCTTTGCCTTCGAAATATAACTTAAACTGGAGGAAATGGGGAAACTTAAATTTCAGAAAATCGTAGGGAATTTATGGTACAGGCTTCGAAAATCATACATGAATGTGACGGTGATTTATAAATTTTCAGCCCGCTGTCCTCAAGCTATAGAGAATTCTAGGCAATATTTGCTTCTTTGAACAAATATTTTACAGAAAACGGTCGTTGGGTGCCCTGCTGAGTATTCATTGCATAGCGGCGACAAGAAAGTAGTTGAAAATGAAATGTAAGGTATTTAAAGCATGTTTTTAAGCACATTGTAAAAGTAATCTGACATGTTTTATCTCTGTCTGTAGGTTAACTAATCCTCTGGCCGTCATCTTGTGCGCTTGCGTAGCCATAATGGCACTTCACATATCAACATCTGTAAGGGCACGTCACTTGTCACGCCGAGACCATGTGCTGAACCTTCTACCACCACTGACTGTTGCTAATAAGGAAGATGTTACAATGCACGAACGGTTGTTCGCTGACAATCCCCCACAAAAGAATTATCCGGAAAATTTTCCAAGTAAGGTCCTTCGACATCTTAGCGCATGGACATTTTACTCGGCTCCAACAAAAGGAGAACTTGCATTACTTGACAGAAATATGTACGAGTTAGAAAACGAAACAAAGAAAACATCAAAAACAGAGGCTGTCACAAAGCATAATAGCAATCAGAACACAGAAAAGAGAACTCAGTTTTCCTGCGTTGACAGTGACCAAAGCAAACTGGAATCTAAAAAAGGGAGGAGCGTAAACGCCGACAAACCTATGAAACAAATTCAGGAAAGCTGCAAGGAGTTCAAAAGAGAGGATAAAGAATTAGCAAAAATGAAAGGGGAAACTTCAAATTTCGAAAGAAAAAAATGTAGCAAATCCAGTCCTTCCAAAAACACAAGACAACCTTTTAGTACAAGTAAAAGCAATCGTGTTAAAGAAGACGTGAATAAGGTGATAAAACGTCGTTCAAGTTTGAAGGATGGCACCGCAAGTAAACAACAAAAAAACACGCGGGTTAAAAGTAAACCACAAACCCCTATCGCAAAGCCTGAAATAATAACACTGAAAAAGACTCGTGGTAAAGTACTCGGAGGAGCAGAAACCGGTGCCCAAATAAGAAATGAGGATTTGACAATCAAAGGACGCAACGTACAAGTGCCAAGCCTTAACAAGATCAACAAAAAAATTACCAGAGAATTTCCACGACATGCTCAAAGAGCTGGCAGACGCCATAAAGAGAGTGTGAAGTCAAATATAGCAAAAGGTGAAGACTGTAAATTACGTCACAACTCCAATTATGATTTGTACACTGCGCCCAAATCAGCATACCAACACGCTGGAATTGATGTAAAATATTGCGACCAAAAAAATAAAAAAAAACAGTTAATCCTCTTGAAACACAGCTAAAAAGAAAAGAGCGTTCTTTTATAAAGATTCCCCAGCAAGAAAATGAAATTCCAGAGGATAATAAGCACACTAAAACAATGACCTCACAAACAATGGATTATAACTCGAATGAAGTAGATTAACGTGAATCAGAGGACATATCCGAGAACGTAATAAGTTATAAAGTGAATCCTGAAAATCTTTGCAACAAAGCAGAAAACGAAATGTCATGTAACGGAGATCTCTCAGTCTATAATGTATGAAGGTCTTTAGAAAAAAATGTGTGAAGGTTGTACTACCTGAACACGAACTACTGAGATTTTTTCTTTTAATCCAAGCGCTATTTAATTCACTCTCCATTCTATCTTTTGAATGGTACAGGCTGCCATAATTTTTTTGTAGTGACTTGTTGTGGACAATTCTCCTTAAATATAAGAAAAAGTCTATAGCGACACAAGCCTGTATAAGTGTATTATTGCTTGTTTTCAGTGTCACGCCATTCAAAATAGATCAAAATAAAAATGAAAACTATCCAATAGATAAAGTCCAGAATCTGGGAAATGAAAGGAGGTACATGTAGAAAGACCCTCGCCAAAATTCAGGTCAGAGGAATATTTCGTATACGAGATATCCGAAGAAATGTTTTGCCCAAATTTATAGAGATTTGTATGGAGACGCCATGCTGGTGCTCACCTGGATGAGCTCCAACATGGCGGAAGGAAACCAACAGAAACATCTGTCACCGAGTTTTGCTACAAAAGCGTGAATTTATTCCTCGAGAAACTCATAGGCATTAAAGTAATACTTTTTCTAATACATGAACTGTTTAAATAGCAAAATTTCCTGAAGTGAGTCATTTTTTTAACCCACATGACAACTCTCTTGGCCGTCATGTAAATGCCGCGTCACGCAAAAACTTAAAAATTCAAGCGTTCTCTATCACAAAACCAAGAACCCTTTTGAAGCGAAAATTTGTATGAAAATTAGCTTTCAGCTGCTCTAATGCATCGTGAAGGTAAAATCTCGGTAGGATAGATAGTTTTTTAGTTTGAGTTTTAGTGACGTCATGTGAAAACCAACAATACAGGATAAACAACTAGTTGTGTCAGTCAAACTGGTATCAGTTCACCAATAGAAGTAATACAGTTTAAACTAGGGATACAGTAGAACCCTAGCCACCCGAACTCTAAAGGAAAAAGAAAAACAGTTCGAGTTAGGGGGGTTCGAGTTATCAGAGATGATTGAGTCTTCAATTTGCCATGTTGATAACTCAGGGTCTTAATAGACCCCTTTACGGTTGATGTGAGGGCATGCTGGGTAATCATGACAAGATGGTGGAAAAATCAAAAGTTTTTACGAGAATTACAAAGTCATTTAATCCTTGCTAATTGAAAATATTGTCACTTTCCCTTTGAAAAATGTAACTAATGAGCTTAAAGAAACTACACAGTAAATCTGGAGTGCATAGAAGTCCTCTGTTGCTTTTTAGAAAACCTGAGTTCTTCCATACATTTTCTGTAATCAGACAACACAAAAATTACAAATAATGTATGGAAGACGTCAAATTTTCTAAAAAAGCAACAAAGGACTGCTGTGCACTCCATATTTAGTGTTTAGTTCCTTTAAGTTCATTAGTTAAAGTTTGCAAAGAGAAAATGACAAATATATTCAATTAGGAAGAATTAGTTGACTTTCAATTCCCATAGAAACTTTTGACTTCCCTGCCATCTTTTCCTGATTACCCAGCATGCCCTCACAACCGTATACTGATATTTCAGCACTTCAGTATACAGTAGAGTGCAAATAAGGCTCATTTCATCAAAACATGTAAGACAAATATGCATTTTAATGATAATACTTGGAAATGACTGTCAAATGCATGATCTGTTTGTTGTACTGATTTAAAACAAATTGATGTAGTGTTAGTGTTAGAGATTTTACCAATATCACAAGACAAGAAGAGCTAATGAGATGCCATTTGTGGTGAGTTGCAAGAACCAGAATTCGAGTTATCAAGGTAAATTAGATCAAGGGAAACGAAATTTTGTTTGAGTTAGCAGGGAATTCGAGTTACCTGAGTAAAAGTGAAAAGTAGGGTCAGATGCAAGGGAAATGGGACTTTGTTCGAGATGGTGGGGAGTTTGAGTTGTCAGAGTTTGAGTTAGCAGGGTTATACTGTACTGGTATACACACATAATTGAGTCAACAAAATTGTTGGTTCAATTTTTATTTCCTCTGTCCACACTCATTTTTATACAATACTATGCACAAAATAGAGAAATATAAAATTGATAAAAGGACAAAATAAAATGTCCGTGAATACACATATTGTCTTTATATGAGGAATGCTTCAGTATTTTTGTTTGATTTCTTTGTTGTTAAAGCTCTGGAACCTTCATAGCATTCTACTGTACCTTTACCCTACAATCTACATGGGATTTATAGCTTAAACAAACAATCACACTGCAATTATTGAACTTTCACTTTTTCTTGATTAAGTCTGTCCATGATCTTTGATTATAGCTCTCATCATCCTCTTCCTCAAGTTCATATATTTTCTTGGGTTTTTCTGGTTTAAGTCTGTCCAGTCTTGCTTTTCTTTCTTCATCTGTCATGTTAGCAGGGTCAATTGCTTGTTTTATTATTTTATAGGGTTTATCATATCTGATGAAGTAAGAAGATCCATCTGGCTGCACCAATCTTACTTTGTACAAACGTGGATATACCTTTTTTCGTATCCGAGTGATTGCTGCACTGCAACTGCTAAATAGTGAAAAAGAAGTCAATATTATAATCCTGATCCAATAGTATTCTACATAAAGATAACCAGTGAATAAAGGGCTCGTTTATTGTTTGTCTTGTTATAAGTAGTTAGTGGTTTATACGCATTCCCTGCTTTTGTTTCCCAAACTTTCGAAAAATAAGATTTTAAAACCTATTTTGTTGAAAAACAAAAATATAGTGCAAGGCAAACAGCCCCTAACTACTTCTAATCATGACATTATGGAAGGTTGGATCATTTGAGGACTTCACCTTGGTGTAAGAAACTGATCCTGTGAAGTTTCTTTTTGTTTTTAACCTTTTACTGTTTTCCTAGGGGCTATTGTGTTGAATTCTTTGTTTTCTTTGTTTTACCTCATTCATGAAATTTACAGGTTATGAGCCAAAATGATTTTTTTACTCAATAGGGCCATTTATATGATGAAAAAAAGACGTGTCTTACACAAGGCACATAAGACGGGTCATATTTTACAACAGTCCTTAACACCTGTTTTTAGATGAGAAAAACTTTGTATAAATGACCTTCGTGTCTTACATAAGACGCGAACGCATAGTATGTATGCATTAATTTTGGGCAGGAAAATTTTTGCTTCCCTCACGGTGGACAGGCAGGGAAAAGCTATTTACAAATTAAAACGCATTTTCGTTTCCTTGGGTTGCCATCTATTCTAAGCCTTGCAAGCTTTGTTTGTTTCTTCACCAAAGTATAATGAGCACGCCATTTTTCTCGGGCTCCTTCTGAACTTTTCCAAGAGAGCACTGTTTTTTATAATTCTGCGGCAAATCAGGGTTTTTGTTATAAGAGAAGACTCCCTCAATTTCATGAAAAAGGTCTTCAAAATATTGCCTCTGCGGCAAATCGCAACATGATGCCTTAACTTTGAAACGTGCGCCACGTTGGATTGCCTTTGCTATAGGCAACATTCACATGAAAACGAGTAAGAACAGAAATAAGACGCGAACCATTTATACCAGCTGTTTTTGTCTTAGATATGACATGCTCATATAAATGGTACAGTTCAAATAAGACGTGTCTTATTTTTCCTCGTATAAATTGCCCTAATATGGCATCAAAGTGCTCTTCTGAAATGTCGCTGATATATAAACTAACATAAAAATCCAAAGGTTTGACCTCCTTATTTAAATAGCCCAAATATTGATGTCTGCTTCTGATAGTATTCAGCTTAAACTAGATTAAAACAAAATATTGGTGATCTCATCGTGTGGGCACTGTCGATGAGCTATGATCAAAGACAGCAACTAAGCACCAACCTGGATGCTCTGCTTTGACAAAGAAGCGGTCTTACAGATCTCTCAATGAGCAAATTCCTAAATAATGTTCCAAATTTTACACTGCAATATAAGAAAACAATTGTGAATAAAAACATTTCAATCTATAAAGAACAAACTATTACCTTAGCTTCTCACAACAAACACTACCTTGTGGAGGCAGCCATTTTGAATATGATTAATCCCGCTGACTTGTACAGGATTGTGGACTCAAGTTTTGTCTCAAGCGACTACCGCTGTCCGCTGAGCTGCTCGTGACTCTCATGCGCTCCTACATTGCAAAATTTCAAACAGCTGTTTGGTGTCTTTTTAAACGTATTGGTCAATGAACATTTTGAAACTTACTGAATCGTTCCTAAAGGTGTTCCTTCCATCACCATCAACATCATGGCGAGATGGCTTCTGTTGACATTTGTGGTCCTAGTAGTGCGGCTTTTTTGTCGAATTGCAGGTAAACAAACATATTTTTACCCAACAGTTTTTAAGGCATAAAATTGCCTTATGACTCTGTGACATGTATTACGTATTCTACAGCCTACGCTCAATTAATCACTTAAGAGAGCCGGTTTACTAACTTATGCTTATGCTGGTTTACAAATTCCACCAATTCGTGGTCAACAGTTACTGGCACTGTACAAAGGACTTTTTGCAGACTCAAGCAAAGCTAATTACGGCAGAATAACTGGACAACCTACAATTTGACAATTTAACTAGCAATAAAAGACTGTTTAACTGTGCCAGTAGACAGATGAAATCACAAGTCTTCATAGCCAAAAAGATCACGCTTAACTGACAGACAACTAATAATGTCGCAACTTAACTGACCAATCAGGTCAATGACCAGAGTTTGATACCATCAAATGGCATGATAACTATCACACAGGTTGTCAAAATATCAGTCACTCTCAACAACAGTCCTATTGAGGACTACGTTCACCTGGAAGATCATGTTCAACCTACTTATAATATATACTGTATATTATAATAAACTCGTCAACAATGGATGAGCTTGGGAAAGCCGGTGCCTGGAAAGATGGTGGAACCACAAACCCAAGAGCCCAACATGTAGGGTAACTATGACAACCCTGTGACTGGTAACCACCAGGCACGGTTACACTAACCCTACCACAGAGAGGAAGGGAGGGCAAGAGTTAAATCACCGAGCACAATCAAAACAGGCAAAGCTTATGTGAGAATGAGTTGACCTCAACATCAGACCTGTAAAACTGCACAACTCCCTGCAGACCCCTGAGCACTCCGCATGTCTATTTCGCATTCAACTTAGTGTAAATTACATTTACCACATTATTTTTAAAATAAACTTGACAATATAGTGGACTGAAATGAACAGTTTCATTCTGCAATTTTCTTTCAAGGATTAGTTTTTGGGTTGGTCACATACATACTATGGTCAGATCCTCCTTTCTTGCTTTGCAAGGTTATGTACATATTAATTACTGTTTAAGTTACACTAAATAAGGTATTGCACACCATATTTTTTACCGACAAATTGCCAACACTTTAGACATGCTGGCAATAATTGTCGGCCACCTGTTGGCCAACAATTGGCCATGCAAGGTGTCACCTAATAGGACTCCTGCTAGGAGATAGGACTTTGGCCAAGGTGTTGCTATAGATGTTGCTGATAAGGGAGAATATTACCATCTTCCTGTCACGTATTGTGGTCAAACTATATTATCAACGGATGAATCCCAGTGCATGACTCATTTCTAAAGTATCACCATGGAGGAAACACAAGGTCACAAGAGAGAAACATGAAATGATCCAGTATACTCCACATAAATTGTATCAGTTGTACGATAGAATTTCACAAGGTAGCTATAGATGCCTTTTTCAGGTCTAAGATTTTGTTTACCGTTTAAATTCTTCGTCAAAATTGTTTGACTGCATGTAAATTAAAGCTGATAAACCTGGGCCTTATTACGGGAGTCTGCAATGAAATAAATATTCAAGAATACATCTCAAACGCTGGCTATGTGAGTAACTTGGTACGCGGCGATATACAATTACCTGGATGATTAACATGACCAGTAGATATCTTACTGAGCTGGTGTAAATACGGACATGTGCACATCTTTCGCAGCTTCAAGCACTGTTGACCTCCAACACTACTGCCGTGAAACAGTAACTACAGTTACAGTAATCCCCTGTCTGAATATATGAAAAAGTAAATGAATGCTATTTCATTGGAAATTTGTTGAAAACAAATAATTACCAAATGCACTCTGCGTGCAATGGGAGCTTGACTCTCATCATAATAATTATAGCGCTAAAAATACTCCACGTTTAAGTATAACAGAGTGGATTTCTGTCTCAATTCTCAATCGACTCCTCATTTGATTACTGAAATGATTAATTAAAAAACACCGTGCATACAACAGATAAGTAGCTATGCATAACGAGAGAAAGGTCACACGGTTAAATCTTACAGAAATCCTTCTGGGCCCAGTTGCTCAAAGCATGGTTAGCGTTAACCAGCATTTAATACCTTGGCAACGTATTGGTTTTGATACTGCTTAACCAATGGTTAAAGCTAACCATGCTTTGAGCAACTCAGCCCTGTCCTCCAAATGATAGCGTGCATTGCAGCTGGCCCATGCACTCGTCTAAAGCATTAATTATAGTCCCTCTATGAATTAGTGCACAAAAGCTCATTCTAATATCCTGCAGAGGCACAAGGACATATGTGAGCTTTTTTGATAGGGGGGTTTATTACGGGTTTCTTATTATGCACCTCACGATTGAGCTAATTCTTATGTGTGCATGACAGTTGGGCATAGTGACATGCCAAAATTCACAGAAGGGTGTTGGCAAGGATCGTTTACAGTAAACAAAAAGAGCAGTTCTAGCGTCAAAACAAATTAGGAAATCATAATAATTATTCATGGCCAAAAAAAACACTACACACCTGTAGCTATTCAGGTCCAGGCATTTATAAAAAAAGCTTAAGCTTAGACAGAGGTTAAAGAAACTGCAACCGTGATCAAATTCTGTCAGAAAACATTTGCCGAGACATAAACCACAGTAACTAAATACTCAATATGCATGGAACACACCAGCTTCATAACCTCTAAATGTGAGACTCAAAGCAGCAAAAAAATCTGCTCAGTCAGAGTGTAGAGTACTCCATGCACTGCATAAACTACACAATAAGAGAGCAAGAAAAACCTCTATTGTTCAAGCTGACTCTAAGGTCACATTTCACACTATCACGAGCTCAATCTGTCTCTTGTCACAAGCTATTAGTCGTGTTTGGCCTGTCAACACTTAATTCAAATCGGATTAATCACAAACTGCGTAAGGAACTAGCCAATCCAAAACGCCAACATATGTCCTTGTGACTCTGCGGGATTCAAACACGATATTGTGCACTAATTCTCCGATACTCTATACAGAAGTTTTAGAGCATCTGCGACGCAGGCAACCTAATGAAAGATGAGAAATTACCCTAAGACATACCTTACCTCCATAACTCATCCTTAAAGCAGCGAAAATTCCTCCCAAACTTTAAGTTAAATTCATGTTTTCATCACACAGACTGGAAACGATCACCCCGAAAAACGGGAAGGTGTGCTTGAAAGATAGACTGTAGTATCCTCTTTTGTTGCTGATACTGTCCCTTCTAGAATATATTATTGTATATTGTTCAATTTATGGTCATTTATTTATTTTTTGTGGTTCAAATGCCTGTCTGTACAGTTTTGTTGCTTAATATAATTTGTGCATTGCAGCAGTTTTTGTTGATTGTTTTTGTTGATTTGTTTCAGCTGAGGATATTAAACTCCATTTAGTGTCTAAGGAAAGCAAAGTCCAGATTGGCAAGTCTGCACATTTTGAATTAACTATAAGGTAATTTTACTGTTAATGATAATAATAATAATTTTGAATTTGTATAGTGCAAATTCCATAGAATGTTGAATTGTGCTTTACAATAAAATCACACAGTGGGAAACTGGATACAATAAGTACTACTACTACTACTACTACAAAAAAAAATAATACTAATAAAAAAAACTGTTAATACTTAGTAGGCAGTATTAATACTGCCTACTAATACTAATGCTACTATGATATTGAACTCCAGGTTATGATAAAAATGCTAAACAAGAAAGGTGTGTTTTTAACTTTGATTTAAAAATGTCTAAAGACTTGGAGTCTCACTGACTTCAAATGGCAATGCATTCCAGAGTTTTGGTGTTGCACAAGAAAACAACCTGTCACCAAGTGTTGCTTTAGATTTGAAGCTGGGTTGCTTAAGCAAGAGGGTGTCACCAGAACGTCTCAATACTGTATTGTTAGTTTGGATTGATCTGCTGGGCCATTAGCTTCTTCCAATAAAAGCTTCTTATGTACACTGTAAGTCAAATGTTTTGGATACCAGGGTTCTCAATAGAAGCTGGCAGCTGGTGATTGATCGCCACCTACTTGGAATTTGTAGCTTCTTAACTTAGCATTTTACTTGCTGCTTTTCTCTTCTTTGTTTGTGCTTAAGTCTTCCAGCTATTCCTATCATCTTATTTTGGGTTTTTGTTGTCTTATAATGTACAAAATAATGGAAACAATTGAGACCAAACAAGTTAACTTGCTTGTGCTTCTGTATTTGACAACTGCCATGTTTTTAACCTCGTAAATGTTGTATAGTAGATTTAATTTTTTATCTCAGGTAATTTTTGGTTTTCTTTTGTTTTTGGCAATTGTAATGTTTGCTTATAACTAAAGAAGTTGAAACAAAGGAAAAATAAAAGTTACCTGAGAAAACAAATTAACCACAACATAAACGTCTGATGTGACATTAATTTTACCCCAGCCCTTCACAGTTGGTGGTTTTGTTCCAAAACATTGTTGGTATTATCAGAGGAGGAAACTGATCCCTCTGCAGTCCACTGTGGCAGCGATCAGCTGTTATGTTGTCTGATTGTAGGCATCCACGCTTCAGAAATCTCAATTTCTCTGTCTCTGTTGATGTTGTTAGGGTGAAGTCTTACGTGAATAGCCTCTTTAACTCCATGAGAGTACCCATGAGGGTCTTGGTCAATAAAATTATCTTTGTCCCACTGGGCAGGTAATCCTAGGTCTTATTGGCATGTTCAGAAGTGGCCGAAGTTTGAGTTTGTGAAAGCCACATATCTCTATCATGTTCCTTAATCTGTTCATGAATGCACCTTCCTGTTTAGCGAATGTATACTTTGCTGCATTCACAAGAAGGAATCTTATAGACTACACCATCTTGTTTTCATGGATGAACAGGATCCTTAGGTCGTACTAAGTGCGATCTTCTTGGAAAGTTTGTTCCTCTGATAAAAGTTTCTAAACAAGTTGACAGAATGTGGTGTGTAGAAATTCTGTGGTAGTTGAAGTTGATGCCCAAAATGGCCCCCAAGATTGTATTTTTAAAAGTGCTTCTGTATTAAAAATTTCTTCAAGAACATACCTTGGACCCCCCTCCCCCCCAATTTTTTGGCCTTTCCATTTGTTACAGCTGCCTATGTAAGGCTGGGCAGATGCCTACTTCAATTCCTTTTGAGAACCCTCAAAATGATCCCCAACCCTGAAATGATCCCCATTTCTCTTCACGCCATCACTGAAATGATCCCCAATTAATTTTAAGAATGGAATGATATCCTAGAACTATTGATTGAGCAAAATGCACAACATCTATTAAATTTTCACTAATAATCTTCACTTGCCCACATTCTTTAATATTATTTGGGATTACAATAATTTGAACTGGATTAAACAAAAATATTATTAATTTTAGTATAATTTTAGTAACACCATGAACTGCAACTGATAACATCAATAAACATAACATTTTCTATTGTTAATAACTTTATTACTGAGATGATTATAGCCTGGGTTATGTTAAAACTGCATGCCTTGGATAATGAATGATGTTTAAGATAAAAAAAGTAGACACAAAGGTGAATAAATAACAAGAGACTGTGACTCAAGAATGTAAACACTGCAACAGACTTGCAATAATTTCGTGGCGGAATACCATTCCATTCCAATAATTACTTGAGGGTCATTTTGGGTTAACATGAAGAGAAATTTGGATTGTTTTGGGGTAGGTATCATTTCAGGGTCAATTTGGAGACCATTTCAGGGTTGGGGATCATTTCTGGGTCGGGGTCATTTTGGGGGCTGTACAATACCTGGAAAATACCTTTTGATACCAAGTCGTGAACCAGATAAATATTTTGTATAATACTGTTACTAATTTGAGTGTTATATTTCTTGTACAGTGGCAAGACATCATCCAATGCTTCTGTAGATATTGTTATAAAAAACAACAAGCCTTCAATAGTTAATGTTACAAAACAGGTAAAAAAACTTTGTTTGCTGTTGAACTCTTGTTTAGTTTTACAATCACTTTTGTCTGTCTTATTATTTGAATTATTGCAATTAATTTTTATTGCAAAACTAAATTTAATCAATTAAATAAATCTAATGAGATAATGAATAAGAAGTGATTTTGATAGACATTTGGATGAAAAATACTGCACTTAAATGTTTCTCATATCAAAAAAATTTAAAAAACAGTGTTTCGACATTCAACTAACATTATTATCAAGTCAAGAAATAAGTGTCTGTTGCAGAGTATTAATACTAAACAAACAAGCTTCATTAAAAACCTAGTATAAAGTATCAAGAATGTTAGTTCAAATAAGTAGTTTTGCATGGATTGGATTGGCCTGGGTGTTCAAGCTTGGCTTCCTCTCTTTTATAAACAGCATTTCATAAATTTGGCATTCAAACTTTGTTTGACACTTTTGCAGAATGCAAAACTGGCCCTCTTTGGGGTTATCTAATTGCCCATGAGCTTCTGCAAGGTGTTTCCTGATGGCCAAGTTCTTATGTTCAACAATGCATTGGTGGAGATGTCGGGCTGTATACCCAACATTATCTTCATTTCCTACAGGCAATGAACAAATGGTGAAAACTAAATTACGTACTTTTGCATGTTAACAAATTCTGCATAAACATATAAAGAAACCTGTGAAAATTGACTGAAATATTAGCGTTTACATGACTAAAGCACAATGTAAAACCAGTGGGCCTTTATGAAATTTACAATAATTATATTTTTTGTTGACAAAGTTGTTCCAACTCGTTCCTTCTTTCTTCTAGAAAAAAGTAGCTGACATCTATGAGCAAAGTAGCCGACACGTTTCGTTGGCCGTCGGTGCTTATTGAAACCCCTGCACAAGATGTCATGATGGTGACTGGGGTGTTGACTGTTCCACTATTTTTTCATCATTTATATAATGCTTAAAAATAATGTTTTTTTTTTCTTTTTCAGATTCAGTTGCATCTAAAGCAAAAGAAATCAGTCAGAATCCAAGGACAAAAAATTGGAAAAGCAAAAATTACCTGTTATATACAAAGAAATGAATCCAAAGATCACACTCTTATCAGGTATTTGAATAACTAAAGTGATTTGTTCTAACAGTAATGTTTCTCTCACAATTTGCAGATTTCCAGGAGGTTTATTAATTAATCAATGCTGTTTTTTTAGTTTCCAGATCAATGTTGTGCATAACCTGCCATTAAGTATAATCAATGCTGTGATTGGCTGGATCTATTTTGTTGCATGGTCTGTTTCATTTTACCCTCAGGTAGGAAGTTGGAATTTGCTTAATCCTCAGATATGGCTATATATGCAGTAGAAAATCAAAGCTGTGTTTTTTGTTAGTGGAGCCAGCTTTTTTATTCAACTGCATGCTCATAATTCCCTCTGTCTTTGTCTTCCAGAGCAATTTGAGCCAGTGGTAAGCTCTCTTTCAGCCTGTGAAATTAGCTGCAGGCAGCAAAGCTCTTGCTTACATCCATCCATACATGGGGGTTTTATTGTTTTATTGTTTTCAAGCCATTATGATCATAACACCATTAATAGTTTCTGAGAAATTGATCGACATGTTTCTTGTTGTTTTTTCTAGGTTTATCTTAACTGGAGAAGACAGAGGTAATAATTTTTACGTGTAGATAATCATTTTTGTAACAAAACAGAGAGCCACTACAAATGTATATGATTTCTCATAAAAATCCCAATTAGTCAACTATTTGTTGAGATTATTATGGAAAAGGGGTTTTCATGCCTGGTAGATCTTTGCCAAATGTGGATAATGTGAAATAGAGAAATGACGTGAACTTCACTAGCAGCTCTTACATTTTGCTTGCTAAGTGCTATTTCTTGCTTTTCTTAATTAAATGATCTAATATAATAAGATGATTTGTCTATGTCAGGCCAGTGAGCTTAAAAAGTTACATGCTCAGCAAGAAAATCTATTTGGGTGATGACCAGATGGGACTTTTTAGACAATGGTAAAGAGAGGCAGAGTAGAATAATTATTATTCGAACTTGGGAGAACAAATCATCCAAATTATGTCTGGCTAAAAAAAATATCATACCCAAGGCTTAGGAAAATAACTTGTGTATGTTTTTTTTTTCAGTGTAATTGGCCTCAACTTTGATTTTCTTGCTTACAACATCACAGGATTTATAGCGTATGGTTTGTTTAATATTGGAATGTTCTGGATACCTTCAATACAGGTATTTAGCAATTATTGGACGAGGTTGAGCAAAATATCGTGATTTGTCTGTGGCGAGCAGATCAATTATTTGCCGAAGCCGAAGGCGAGACACTAACAAATCACGATATTTTGCAATAACCCAGTTCAATAATTATTTTATCATTTGATCACTGAGTTTGTTTTTTAATAAATAATATCTTCGGAAAGCGGTTAGCGTGCGCTACCTTCCAGGAGTAATGACAGAGATTACTGACATAAACAAGCAAAGAGCAAGTGTGGTTTCATTTACACATGAGCAGAATAGTATTTGCAGCCAAAAACAGTTGAATGACATTGCGCATGAGCACACCATTATTTGTAGGCAGTTATTTGCAGGTCACTTGGTGGGCTCTCAGCCAATGAAAAGGAAGAAACATTTGCATCGAATGATAAACTGTTTTATTTAAAATTATTTAAGATAATTCCTCTTACCGGTAATTATAGGGGTGTCCATAAAAGACACCATTATATGAAAAGAAAAACAAAACAAAAACCCAAGAAATTAAAACCTACAACAATAATTCTAAAACTGTAGGGAATGCTGAGTTGATAATGGTAGTCATGCACCTTTAATTTTAAGGTTCCTTTTCATACAACTGCTTTGAAAATTAATACATATACATATTAATACATATTTTTTATTCAAATTATGTTTATGAAATAAATGTTCAATTGTTTTCTCCAAGGCACTGATGACATTACTGCTTTTCTTTGTAGCATGAATATTTTGCCAAACGCCCAGATGCAGTTGTGAACCCAGTCCAAGCCAATGATGTATTTTTTACTATCCATGCTATCCTCCTTACATTTATTACCATTCTTCAGTGTTTATTTTATGAGGTAAATTTCAGTTCATTATTGATAATGGAAGCTGAACTGTTTTGCTTGTAATAAAGGAAAGATTAAGCCATGTAAAAGCTATCAATAAGGAAGATGGCATAAATAATGAAAACAACAAAAAATATTAGAATATGTTATCTATGCTCTGTCCATATCATCGATTCTGGACATCTGTGTTATAATTTATATTACCATTATTATCACAGTCATTGTACCTATTTTACCAACAATAAGCACAAATTTATGGCAAATATTATTTTTTTTCCCTTTCTTATAGCGTGGAGATCAAAAAGTTTCACTTGTTTCTAAAATAATATTGTCTTGCGCATGGATGTTTGCAGCAGTGGCGTTAATTGTGACATTATGTCACACAATCACATGGTTGACATATCTGTATTACTTCTCATACATCAAAATTGGCGTCACGCTCATCAAGTACATACCACAGGTTGGTTCAACCACGTGCAGTCTGTATCAATGTTTAATATCATAAATTGTCAAAAGTAGGTTGAATTTGATCGTCTGGGTGAATGTAGTCCTGAATAGGACCGTTGTTGTTGACAGTGACTGACATTTCAACAACCTGTGCGGTAGTCATCTTCAGAGTCAAAGTGAGTTGTATCATGTCAGTTGATTGTGTTATACTCACGTGTTGCACACAAACGGATAACCACTTTACAATGACTGCTTACTAATGTCAAGGACAAGGACAAACCAGAGGACAGACAGGGAGCAGTATACAAGATCAAATGCTGTGACAGCCAGGCTTCTTACATTGGTGAAACCGGCAGAAACCTTAGCACGAGACTGACCGAACACAAACGAGCGATAAGGAATGGTGACATCGACAATCACATTGCTGAGCACCATTTACAGACAAAACATCAAATTGACTACGACTCTGCGACATGTATAACGTATTCTACAGATTACTGTCAATGTCTTACTTTAGAAAGCTGGTTTACTAATGTAGAACAAACACCACTGAATCGTAGCCAACAGTTACCAGCGCCATACAAATGACTTATTGACAAGATCAAGCAAACAATTTGACTAACAATAGACGACTGTTTAACTGTGACAACAGATGGATCGAAATGTACCAATTACTGATTACGAGTCTTCTTAGCCAATAACATCACCGCAATTAACGTAATTGACCAATCAGATCTATACTGATGTGACTGACTAACTGACGTGATACAACTCACTTTGACTCTGAAGATTACTACCGCACAGGTTGTTGAAATGTCAGTCACTGTCAACAACAACAGTCCTATTCAGGATTACGTTCACTCAACCTACTTTTGAAATGACTCCTGGGTTCAAACCTTTCACAATCATAAATTGTCACCCAAAAGTAAAGGAAAGTAAAATTGAAGCAAGGATGAAATTTGGCCACAATGTAAATAATACATGTAGATCACCTTTATTTCTCAGGTTCTTATAAAATTTTGTAACATTTGTTGCCATTAAATCTACCTTGTGTCCCTGTTTCAAGCCCATGTCTCTTGATGAAATTTAGAGGCCTTTTGATCACAGATCTTTATGTACAGCATGATAAATAGCCCTCGTACAAATATCATGAACTGGTTAATACCTGTTATCAGGGAATTGTCAAGAGTTTATCTTGTCTACATGTACTGTTTTAAATTCTGAAAAGGCATACATGAACTACCGGCGTAAAAGTACAGTTGGATGGAGCATTGGTAACATTCTTCTCGATTTCACTGGAGGATCTTTGAGTATTTTACAGATGTTTCTTTTAGCGTATAATAATGGTGAGTAGTAACAAAGATTCCATGTAATTTAAAGAAGTCCCTATAAGCAAAGATTGTGATACCTGCACTCTCCCCCAGAGTACGACTGCAGAAGCTCAGGGTAGTTGTCAACAAGAGTGCTGATTACCCACAGAAAATGTTTTTTTAAGTGCATTTTAAGTCAACGTTATTGTATCATTTTCTTTCTTAACACTTTCCTTTGATGATTTGACAGAGACATTTAAAGGTATGTTATTACCATCCCCATGCTGGCTTAAGTGTGTTCCAAGGCATTTCAATACATGTTGTCACCGACCATGAACCATAACCACTGAATTAGCAACCCCCAGATGTGATTTTTTATTGTACCGTGTCAAATGCACTCCATGATTCTCATTATTCTGCCACCTACTTAAGCTTAAGGTATCTGCACCGGCAAATTTTCAACATTTTATTTTGCCCACAAAATCTTTCTACAGTAAGTTCATATGATGTAATATGCATATCTAGTTTTCTTTTTTGAATATTCCTTCGCATTTAGGAGAAAATCTACTCAAAAGTTTACCCATTTACCGGAAGTTAGAGAAAAATTTTCATTTCTGTTACTAAGAAAAAAGACTGTAGGAGACGGCAGGAGCGCAATTTGACTCCTCTTTTTGGCAACAAGTTCTATTGATGTGCTCAGCAAATTAAAATTTGTTCACTCCTTGGATTCATTGACAAACTACAGGCGCTGTATGTCTAACTTGATTTTTCTTGCTTCTGTTTAAGCTGTGATGACTATTGTCAAAATTCATTATGCTCTTTAAATATACTCTGTTTTCCGGGACTTATTATTGTAAAAATATATATTCGATTGGTGTGTCTTCTCACCTGATATATTCTGACAATTTTGCAGGAAGAGTAAACTGCTTTCTTGGCCCTAATCCTCTGGTCTCTATCTCTTTACAGAAGCAATTCTTTTAGAGTTTCAATAAAACTCTTCTTCAATCTTCATACTTCAGCTCGCCTCATCGCATTAAATAAAAGCAGATTAAAGCTGACACTGAGTAATGCATCTTCCGAAAGTGCGTCACACCTAGCAACTGGTCACGTATCAAAATCCAAGGGGGCTATAGAGAGGTTATTTGGCATTTGTTTAGGCTTCCACAAACATTTTGTTTTTTTTCAAAATTGCAGGTGGGAAGGTCTCTTATGGTATTATTAAGGAAAAACAGTTGATTTTGAGAAGGAAATAAGCTTTTTTACTCTGGAAAAACATTAATTACTGCATGACTGATTTACCTTGACTTACAGGAACCACTTTTATGGAGGAATGGATTATTATTTCTCATGAAATTTGGCAAATACACAAAAGGCATGTTAATGAATAGATCTATATTCGACCAAAGGTTAGAATTGCCGTACAGCTGAGTTATTGATGTCAAAATGTGGATCAAATTACAAAATAGCAAACTGTGCCCTGGAAGATGGATTGATAATTATTGGAGCTGTGTCGTGGTCAAACAATGGATTATTAATTCTATCTTATGTCCTTACTTGTGTTACATTTGTGTTTTAACAATAACTCTAGGGATTCTTCTGAAATTTTTCTGTTTCCGTGCCACCTTTTGGGTGACATAGCATACTTTATTTTGATATATTTTAGTTCCTCAAGAATTGAGAATTAATACTGTCAATGTAGTGATATATAGATATCGTCCATAAAATGACTATTAAAATGATGCAAAAATGTGCAAAATTTGCCAGTGTAGATACCTTATATTTTTCTTGTGGTTTCTTTAGTCTGTAGGTTATATTTTTCTAGTAGCTTGTGAATTTGCATAAATATACAGGACAAATATTTACACTTTTATACTTAAATAAGATAAGAAAAAATGCAAATGAAGTTGTTTGTTTTGTTGTTGTTCTCCTTTTAGTTTAAATATTCTGAAAAACTTTGTTTCCCATGTTGTTTTTGCATCTTTGGGGGGTAGGGTGTGGCTACAAGAAGGCTACAAAGTGGAATATAGGTATAAATAATTATCCCGTGAGTTAAGGGTTATTCTGCTTATTGGAGTACCCTTTGGGCTCTCTCTGCACCTCTGTTCTTGGACATCAGTTATTCATGAAGATCCACAGGGAGTCTTCATGCAGCCATCAACTCTTCATTTAAGGTCTTATCCTTTTTTATTTGCAGATGACTGGAGTTCCATCTTTGGAGACTTTACAAAGTTTGGTTTGGGTGCAATTTCAATCCTATTTGATTTTCTCTTTATGGTTCAGCACTACTGTTTATATCCATTAAAAGGAAACGATCGTTATGAAGTTATTGCTGGAAGTGATCAGGTGTCAAGGGAGGCAAATGACAGATCATTGAAGTCCTTATATAGCAGTCTTGCATAACATTGCAATTAAGTTACAAGATACTGGCCATTAACAAGTGCAACTCAGTAAATTATTGTACAGCATATTAGAAATTGTTAGTGTACAGATAAGAATAGAAAAACTTTCTTGTTTAAAATAGAAATTTAGTCATGCATTTAACTGATTATTTTTTAAGAAACAGCAATTTCATGCCGAAAAAAAGTAACAATAAAAATAAATATAATTGTTGTTACATGCTGAGTACCTGGTCTTAAAGGAAAGCAGAACTAATTAGTAATAATAATATTGTTTTATGCGGGGCCAGATGTTTGCATCACCTTTCCAATCCTGTCAAATAAAAAAAATGGGAGGTTTTTGGAGTGGCATAGCTGCACCCACGAGCGAGCCTCTAGAGGGTCCCGGGGCATGCTTCCCTGGGATAATTTTTAAGATATGTTCCTCTAAGATGCCATTTCCTACACAAAGTCGAGGCAATCCAGTGCATTACTGCACCCAAAATTATTGCAGGCACATGCTCAGATGCAGTAAGGGAAAAAATGGCTGAGAAACCACAGGAAAACAGCAAAAAAAATTGTGCTAAAAGGAGTGGTTAAACAGAGAAAACATTACTCTTTCTTTGGCTAGGAAGAGTTTTAAAGACCAGGAGAATATTAGGCAAAAATGGAAGGCTGGGAATATTTGCCGAAAATGGGAGGTTTCTGGCCAAAACAGGAGGGTTGGAATCTCTACCTTTTTCATACAGCCACAGAAAAGAAAAGAGATCAGAGACACAAGGAAACAAAGTGAAACTTTCCACGGCAATTTTAGTGATCTTTTCTCAATGCATTGGGTATTGATCAGTTTCATCTCTGGAAACTACAGCTGTGTAATTAATTTATTATAAATTGTACTATGTATTATATGAAAGTGGTGAATTCAGTCAAAGCTCCCATATGTGAGTGATCTGTCAAAGTGCCAATACCTGGTGGTTTCGCACAAGAAGTTCCAACTGCAGTCTTCTGACTGTAAAAACTGATTTTCAGGGTATTTTGGATACTGGTAGTCACTCACAAGAGGATGGAGGATTGACTGTATTTTTCTATCAAAGTTTAGGAATAGTTTATTTTTAAGTTCAGATTGTCATTGAGTTATAAATTTATTTAACCGGTTTTAAAAGTTTATGATGATTCATGGTAAATGTTGCATTTTGCAGTCTTGAAGGGGGGATAGGTAATTTTATGACTGAGAATTCAGAGAAAAAATAAAAGCCATTACTTTTATTGGTACATAAAAACCAGCTTTTCAAATCTGGGAAGTTATGTCAATATTGTATACAGCTTTAAATGAAAATGTCCAGCAAGGACCCACATAGGATGATGAAAATGCAAGACAAAATGTGTGGTAAGGATGCCTAATATCCCTAAAAAGTGTGTCCCTTTTCCTGAAACACAGTTATATTTTATTGGTATAATACCGTAAAATTCCGAAAATAAGCCCCTCCAAATATAAGCCCCCCAAACTCGTAACATAAAAGCCCCTCCGTTAAATCACCCCTTCAAATATAAGCCCCCTGGGGGGCTTGTACTTGGAAACTGCCCTCAAGTACAAAGTAAAACAAAGAAAAACGATAAATG
This sequence comes from Porites divaricata, assembly GCA_038088405.1. Taxonomy (NCBI): domain Eukaryota; kingdom Metazoa; phylum Cnidaria; class Anthozoa; order Scleractinia; family Poritidae; genus Porites; species Porites divaricata. The sequence continues at coordinate 21,429,239 of JBBMOI010000012.1, read as the reverse complement.
GCTAGCCCAATCGCTTTTTAAACGCAAATTTCCCTCCATACATAAGCGCCTCCAAATATAAGCCCCTCAAAAAGGGCCTTTGAAAAATATAAGCCCCGGGGCTTATTTTTGGAATTTTATGGTATATTAATAAAATTTTAACAATAATATTAACATAAATATTATGTATTTACTGGCACTAGTGCTGCCAGGTTGCACTTTTTCCTTGCTATTAAATCTTGACATCCTCTTGTGACAACAATGGTTTGATCTGGTCTCATGGGCCGCCTCATGGTGGCCGGGGCAGGATTAGGTTGTGATCAGTTTTATGACGTTTTGCATGAGAAGTCACCACCTGAAGGGGTATTACTTGTAAGAGATGGAATCCATTCTTTCATTCCCAGCATATTTTGCAACTAACAAACTAGCCACTAAACTAATACAAATACATACAAGTTAATGAATGGGTATCAGGCTAATTTCTAAGCAAGTGTGTCAACAATAATTATTATTTAATCGACAATAACCAACTATTAATCTCTGAAATTAATAGTTTTTATTTCACGGTTACTAGTCAGTGAGATCAAACATGGACTGAAGCTGCTGCATAGTGCACCTTTATATGCTGACATATGATCTAACCAGCTCTCTAGTTCCTTTGCAATTCAGCCATTGGCTATTCCTATTCCTTTATTCCTAGTTCCATTGTGATGGCATTAATCTGTCGACTGTGCTTTGCTCAGGAGCTCTGAGTTGTTTACTGCTGTTTATGAATAACAGACACGCGACAAAAACTATCAAAAATCAGGTATATTAATGCACTGAATCTGCCTTGAAACACCTATTTCCTATGAACAGATTTGCTTGACTAGAAGAATTTGAGCTTCATTGGTGCCACATTAGAAGAACTCAAAATGTTATGGCTACTGGGAAAGAGAAACAGAAACTTCATCAAATTTGCATCCAGAACCCCATGGCTACCAGATTTATAATGTAAACATTGATTTACTTCATTAGTATGAAATTTTTTGGGCCAGAATCAGGGTGCAAAAAAAATCATTTTTACAACTTGCCATTTGGGCAAGTTGAAGCATTTACTAGCCCAGACATCATTTCAACTAGCCCCAAAAACGTTTTGATGAGCAGAATTGATTTCACAGTTGTTCTGTTATTCAAATTCCTCCAAAAACATCCCTTGCCTGTCAGGGCAAGTTAAAAACAGAATTCACTAGCCTAATAGCAAAATCCACTAGCTCTGGGCTATTGGACACTACTTTCTTTGCACGCTACCAGAACGCAGATGTTTTACATGAAAAATGCCCACGTAGTGGGGACTGGCAATGAGAGACTGCTGTATTTGCAGATTATAAACACAGAAAAGCAATGTGGAAAGCATCAGCATGTTAGCCGTCTTATGTACTTGCCTCTTGTACAAATGATTTTCCCTCTAATTAATACCCCGCGCCTACATCACAGATGTAATTTAACATTGTTTAATAACATCTGTGAAGCAGTGCTGATATCCTTGCTCTGGGCCCTCAACAGACTCATCAAATTACTGGAAGTCTGTTTCAAATTTCCTTTCAGCTTGTTTGGCAAACTGACAATGGCTTCTTCATCAGGCCAATCATGGTGCATTATCAAACCCTGGTTCACAGCGGGGCCCAGAACAAGGATTTTGGAGCTGTAGCCTGCGTAGCAAACGTTTTCATGCAGTTACGAGGAACGAGAGGCAAAGACAAAAAAGCGGACAAAAAAAGTGGACCTCGGGGGCCTGTAGGAGAGTGCAAACATACCTGTCACACGTCACCTCTCTTCCCCACAGGCCTCCATAGGTTATAATATAATGCCCCTTGATCCCTCCTGTTGCCTAGAGCCATGCTACTATATTTTTTTGTTTCTCTGTGAAATGATTGCACTGCCTCTTTTTGGCACACGATCTCAGCTCATTGTGCCGGATCAGTTTATCTATTTCACACCATAAAGCACAGAGCATTTTTCTTGCAACCACTTTAGAATCTCGTGCAATCCTGTTCCTTCTCGGAAACTACACTCTAAAACAGTTATGTTCTGTCTAGCATTCGCTATTATATCTGGTAGTCTTGTTAAGGCAGTTATTTCACTCATATTCATACAATCTGGTGAATCAAGCTTGTTAAAAATCAACAGAATTGGCATATCTTGGGTTTCCTTTGATGACAACATTTCCAAAAGTTGAATGCAGGAAGAGGCAATTTGTGTCCTTTTTGCTGTGTCGATAAGGTAAACTACACAGTTCGCATCTTTAAAATAGTTACTCCAAACAGGTGCCATAGCTCCTCCAAGTTCTCTGAAAGTGTACTTCTTTCTGTTGTGTGTCAAAGTAACTAAATTTACACCAATTGTAGGTATGGTTGAAGGTGCTTCTCCCAAATCTTCTTTCTGTTGCGCTTGGGCTAAATTCTCCTGAGCAGTTATTGTTTGTAGCCTTTTTAACATAACGGTTTTCCCAACTCCTTCTGAGCCTAACACCAACAGTTGCACCTCCGCCATCGCTTGAAAACCTTTGAAAACAACAGTAGCTCCAACAACAGCTGGCACGTCTTGTTGAGCTGCCTTCGGTATCATTCGTTCTCCTCCGAATAACGGCGAGAACGCTCCGATTATGCTAATCAGGATTACAATATGGCGGACGACATGGACACTTTCAATCCGTTTGAGAAAGAAGATGACGGTGAGGAAGGGGAAGCTGTGTTGCCAGATGTAAGTTCATATCCAAAAGAAAACTATGATTTTTGTAAATTTTAATTCAATGGTAGATTTCACCTCGTGAGCTAGTTTTCCACATACAAACATGAATCTGAAATTTTGTAATCCATTACTGATCGTTCAATAAGTTTAAGTTGAAAGTACCTAAATAAATCTTTGAGAAGGTTTGAGGAAGCACTCATGTTTTAGTAAGATAATTTTTCCTCTTACTGGATTAGCTGTAACTGACCGTTGTTCGCACAGTTTTTCTAATGTGGGCCGGACAGGTTACACAAGGTCTTGTTAAACAGGTTTAATTAAAGCTTCATCTTATTGGAGCAAAAGTAATAATTGTAATTGTGATTGAAATAATTGCAATTTGTTTACCCATGGGGCACTTAGAAGTTCTTAAGAATTTCGAAAGAACTCGTTGAAATGCGTCCGTGCACTCCAGATCGAATTTGAATTTGGAAGTGTCAAGGTTTTTTAAGGAGAGGGAAAAACTGGAGTACCTGAAGAAAAACCTCTCGGAGCAAAGGAGAGAACCAACAACTAACTTAATCCACATATGGCATTGATGCCAGATTTCGAACCCTGGCCACATTGGTGGGAGGCGAGTGCTCTCACAACTACGTCACCACCCAGGCTCCCCAAAGAATAAGATGGATATAAAATTAATGATGTACTGTTTAACCTTTTTATAACCGCTGCCTAAGAATCAGAGGTAACTGTGTTCTGTGGAGAGTTGGCCATTGGTGGAGAGGTAAAATGAGCGTGAAAAAAGTGGCGGTGGTTGTAGAGAGGTGGACTTTTAATAGCAAAATGTATATTTAATAATTCTTTGCAAAGCAAGATTTGTAGATTTCTTCGAGTTTACGTCACATTAGGATTGTCCATTCCAATAAAAGTAATGCTGGATCTCACTGGTAGAAAATTCTCATGTGACCTAAAAGCTTAATTCTCCAGAACACTATAAGCTTATCACCTGCAGCCCAGCATCATCATAATAGGGAGCTTTAACAATGACGACGGCGACAGCAGCGAGAACGTCCAAAAAGCAATAGGCGTATTAAGCAAAATAACAACTTTGCATGTGCATCACGCTTTTTTGTACATTTCTCTACTACCTCTGCAAGATTACAATCTGAAAATGCCTAATTTCATGTTTTATGGAGGATGTAAACAAGGGCAGACGAATTTTTCTTTTTTTTTTAAACTTTAGTGCAGTCACAAAGATGTCAACTCCAGGGAAATTCACTCACTTTTGACATTTCAAGCGAATTGGAATAAATGAGGAACAGTTTGAAAAAATGAGAACTCATTTTTGAAGTGATGTTTTCACTGCTGTTGCCGTCGTCAGTACTAAAGCTCCCTGATTAGTTGGAGCCAACATTTTTACAGCAATTGGGGCTGATACCACTGGCAGGTGCTAAAATATAAAAAATAAAGCTTAGGGATGTTACTGCAAGACTTAACCGATTGCAAGATGTAAGAGATGAAGCCAGTAATCAGAATGGAGAGAGGGTCAGGCAAAATAAAAAACGATTTACAGATCTTCTTTACAATAAGTAAGTCAGCTAAACAAATGAAGGGTTTCTCCTAATATAACCTTTTTATATACATGTAGTTAGACACATGTTCAAGCCAATGCTAAGCCATTGGATGATGGCAAACAGTTGTACAATAGTATACAGAAACACACTCTCCAAACAACAAGACATGAATGAAGGTCTTTATTACATTTAGCCATACAGACTGGATGTTACAGGACAATGTTGCAATATGGGTTGAGAAATTGACCTTGACACTAAGTGTCAAGGTCAATTTCTCAACAAATGTCTGTACCCATATTGCAACATTGTCCTGTAACATACAGTCTGTATTGCTCTTTTGAGATGGCAAGACATGATAGTATTCATGGCTCATTGACGTCCCTAGTTGCATGGCTTGCATAACACTAACAATCATGAGAGAGTTCTGGTGTGTCATGCTCCTTTAACTGTAATCTACCACGAAAAGTCATGGGCACATCAGAACAAGAAGAAATAGTAATCAAACATGCTAAATCATGTGTTGCTAATAAAAAATTAATGTTTTCAGATGGCATAATACTGCAATGTGTTATGCATGTACATTATACACCAAAAAATATTGTGATTTATTCCATCAATTCCTTGAGCAGAGCCCAGCAGGAGCAGACAAGACAGTACACTCTATTGATTTGGACTCCTCAACCTTAGATCAAAGTACAGCATTCCTGGAGTCTTTTAAGATGGGAGGATATGATGAAATGACTCAAGTGAAAGATTTGCATGTGACTGTTGATGATCCTGAGAAGCATGTTGGAGGATATGTCAGTTACAATGTCACTACCAAGGTAAGGTTTTGCAAGAATTAGAATCATTGTGTCTACAGCTGTGCGGAAAAAAATGTCTGTAGATTTTCAAGTAAACTGACTCTTTTAGTCAATGACTCAAGTTGTTGATGTAAATGTGTGGCACAGTAGAATATTTTTATTAAAAATTTGCAAGCTAAAAATACAAAGTTAGTGTGTATGAAGAAAAAATAAAATAAATAAGTAAATAAATAAAATAAAGTTGAATATCACAAGAATATTATATGATTGAGTTTGGAAAATTGGGTTCCGTCTTCACATTCTAAAAATATATTGTATTATGTATCTTAGAACAAATAAATAAAATATTACAGTGAAATAAGAATAACTAAGTAATGATAATAATAAATGTCACCTAACATGCTCTCAACTAGTATTGTCTGCCTTCTTATAGTTACTGTCCTTTGTCAAATTAAATGAAGGAGAAGAGATTGGCATAGTATTCTCTTTCCACAAACTCCTCTAAGTGCGATTAAAATGCTCTTCAATAAGCAGAATCTAAGTCTTGTTCTAACGTAATTCAGGACATCTGCATAACTTTCTCTTCTTTTCTCAGCTATCATAGAGGCGATTCGCTTGTGATGTCTATCAGCTTTGATACCAACACCCCCAGACGTCGACATCCCAATAGGAGTGAATGTGCCTTTTTCCATTTGTATCACTTGTTCATTATATCCTCTTTTCTTTTCTCTTTCATGAGCGATGTATACCTGATTCATGCTTTTGTTGAGCTATTTTGAAAAAATAGCTCATATGTCAGTGGTGGAAGCGTATGTATCTTTGTGGCTCAGTGGCTTTGTGGTTCTGTGGCTTTGTGGCTCTGTGGCTTTGTGGCTTTGTATGTTGGGATGTTTGTTGCAAGAGCCAATAAGGTTGAAGGTACTATGAGTTGATGCTTAGGAACCAATGAGATCTTGGCATCTATTTAAACATGGCATTGTTAAAGGTCGAACAAGGGCACTTTGAGACCGCCATCTTGATCCTTCACAATTTTTTCGTCTTTTATTACGGGTACCGCGGTGTTTGGAAGCATTACATAAAATATCTTCATGATTCAAACGCTGTGAACAGTGATGCAGCTGTTTGAGGGTTCATATTTAAGTGTGGTTGCTGCTTCGGGGCATTTCTGACCTAATTCGGCTATCGGTACAACGCACGTCAGTGTGAGTTCTGTTTCACCTGCTACAACTGGGTAGAGTTAAAAGATCATATATTTTCAAATCTCTTCCAATGAAGCAATAATTGATATTTAGATATAGACTTTAATTCGAAAGTATGCGCCCTATAAAATGTGGTTTTAGAAGTTTAAAAGGCAGCTTATTTTTTGGAAAGCTGTATCGAGTATTGCTAATCCCGTAAACAAGCTTTAAAAATATTATTCTCTCACTTACAAAGTTCAACCGACCTTTTTTGTTCTATTTAGTAAATATGCGTAACTTAAGTAGAAACAGTAGCGTTAGGGAATAAAATTGGAAGAAGCTAGTTGACACAATAATTAGATACTGTTATATTCAGTGGAGTAACATGATATAAGTAGAAATATATTTCGGCAGTTTGATAATTTTCTTGGAAGTTAATAAATGTTAGGCTATCAACCTTGACGTTGCATGAAACATAATTTAATTGCATCCGAGGTGATTTCTTAAAATCGTTTGAGAAAATTTTGTAGTAAAACAATCTGCCCCTTTTTTACGTACGAATTGTGAAAGGGGCAAAGACCAACATCTTCACATGCAAATTGTGTGCATGAGTTATTTCACGTACGAACGACAAAAGGGGGCAAAGTCCAACACTTTCACGTGCCAGCTGTGTGACTGTACATCTCATGCAGATTGGCTTTTCACAATAATAATAGTAACTCGGACGTATGAAGACCTGTTTCGTTTAGTAACCAATGCCTTAAAAAAGGCCCTTGTCTTTTAAGAAGCAATGGCTTTTAAAACATGACGAAATAAGTTATCGGAGTTAAAGACTGTTTCACAAATGTTAATAAATGTTAGGTTATCAACCTTGACGTTGGATGAAACATAATTTAATTGCAGATGTTATAATGAAGCCGAGGTGATTTCTTAAAATCGTTTGAGAAAATTTTGTAGTAAGACAATTTGCCTTTTTTTTATGTACGAATTGTAAAAGGGTGAAAGACCAACATCTTCATGTGCAAATTGTGTGCGTGAGTTATTTTTAGAATTCTGTTTACTAGTTTACTGTGTGATAACTCGAATTCCCTCACGTACGAACGACGAAAGGGGGCAAAGTCCAACACTTTCACGTGCCAGCCGTGTGACTGTACATCTCATGCAAATTGGCTTTTCACAATGATAAATAGTAACTTGGACGTATGAAGACCTGTTTCCTTTTGAAACCAAATCCTTAAAAAAGGCTCTTGTCTTCTGAGAAGAAGAAATAAGTTGTCAGAGTTAAAGACTGTTTCACTGAGTAGAATCGCACGTGAAAACCTTGTGAATTATGATGATGCAACCATCTACCACAATGATAAAAATCCTGGTATTTCGTAACTATTCAGTATTCGATGAGTCACATTTTGGCTTAAGAAACTCTGCGGAAACCTTAGAGTTTTCCTTCTAATCAACGTTTGGTGAGTAGAAATTTATTTCACTTTAACGATTTGTTTAACTTGCACCAGATGTAACAGGGAAAGACAGAAGAAATTGAATATATAACTTGAAGATCGATTCAGCTGAGCGTTTCGCGTTTTCATTTATGTACCGCAATACGCAATTTCGCACAAAAACCCAATCTACATTTAGGATGAAAGAGGTAGATTCATCACTTTTGGTAAGGTTACACCGAAGCATTAAAGTTACACTGAAGCATTCAAAATAGCTCATGCACGTTTAACGTGCCTATGTTCAACATATGATGGCACATTCGGGTGCATAACTCTGATGTCTAAGAATGTTCTTTCAAATGGCCCCCAAACTCCAATAAATGTAAATGTGTGGTTAATGCGAACTAAAGTTAACATGAAGATGTTCATGTTTCTTGTATTACAGACCACAAGAGGACAATTTGATCACCCAGAATATAGTGTAAGAAGAAGATATCAAGATTTCCTTTGGCTGAGGCAAAGACTGGAAGAGAGCTACCCCACTCACATTGTTCCTGTAAGCAGCTTTTCATAGTCAGCCTCCTGCCTTGTTTGAATGTAAAAAAAAGGTTCCTAATAGATGAGAGTGACAGGTGGTAAAGCCATATGCCGGCTAGTAATCTATTGTTGTCATTGGAGGGAGGCTGTCCAGAAAATGTTCTCAGCGACTCTGACATGGACATTTGGACCACATGAGCAAATAAAATTCATCTTTGACATTAATTTCAGCTAACTTGACTGTTGTTATTAATGTTATTGGGCAGCACTATTGAGCAATTTCAAAACCATGTAATTTATTATTAACCATAACAGAGCACAGTCTCCTGATACCTGAAGGCTTTGGCTTTAGATTTGTGATAAAAATAATGAGTTTTACATTGTTATGTCAGTTGCATCTATGACAAGGTCTGAAAAAAATGTTTTTTTTAAGCATTATCATATGACCTATAACAGGGAAGCAAAACATACAAGCTAAAGAGGTATTCGTCAGTCCTGAGATTTATAGGCTTGGTGTACCTTGTCAAGCTGTACAAATTTTAACATGGTAGTCATATGATGCTAATAGAAATAAGCTGGTAATTGCATATACTTAAAGATTTTTTTGGTTTGTGTTTTTTACAGCCACTTCCAGAGAAGAAATCATTCTCAAAGCACTTTGATAGATTTAGTACAGAATTTTTAAGGTCAAGACAAATTGCTCTCAACAAGTTTGTCACCAGGATTGCAGATCATCCTGTGATGTCTTTTAATGACAATTTTCAAGTGTTTCTCACTGCAAAAACATGGGTAAGTGCATCTTGTTTCTGTTGACATTTTGTAGTAATAAATATGGCATAAATGCAATGACATGTCAGTTGAGATGCAGTGAGCTAGGACTAAACAGACTTTTAACAAAGCCGATGCTTAATTAAAGTCTGGATTTTTGTCCTCTTTTGTGTTTAATACCTTTTGCATGTAAACTGTTGTAACTAGGAATACCTATGTGAATCGAAGGACCTCACCACTGTGGATGACGCCAAGGTGGACACCTACCAAACTCAATAGATTTATAGCAATGAGATGATCACAGCTTAGCTGGTGATCCTCATGGGAGTCACAAGTGTTGCAAATTCCAATTAAATTGTAAAATTGCTTTTGCGAGAAATGAGCATATTCTATGTCATCAACTTAGTGTATAAATAGCCAAGCTCGCAAACAATGCTGAGGCCGGGTACCTTGCCGTGAATGACTTTCAGTTCCTCAGAAAGCAGCTGTTCCACTGCTGTTACCATCTATTGTACCATTATCTTACTTTATTTTCAATTGTTTTCTTTTTCAAACTCCAGGAACTTACATCAGTTAAGAAGCAGAGCCCTGGCCTGATGAGCAGAATGAGTGATTCGATGAGGAACATGGCATCTTCATGGATGCTTAAAAACCGAGAACCAGAGTTTCAAGAAATGGCTGAGTACATCAAGACCTTCAGGGAAAAGATGCTGGCTTTAGAAACTATTTCTGACAAGATAGCAAAGGATAGATTTGGTAAAAAAGTGTGTTTATTTGCTTTTACACTGAAATTCTACATTTTTTGACATTATCTCAGAGCTGTTTTGCATCACAAAATCAATTTGTTGCTTAATATTATACCTTTAACTTTCTATGCAGTTTGTGTGGAAGAAAATCACTACAGACCATACTTTAAGCCTTCTAGTGGAAGGTTAAGACTTTTGATCTGTTTTCATACTTGGAGTCAGGTCTTTGTTTTTGTATTTAGAATTTTGAGAAAGTAAATGTTTCCCATATGGTAAGTTACCACTCATAACATTTATTTACTTCCCTGAAAGTAGAGGAAATCCCTTTGCTACACATCATCTCCAGTCTGTAACAGCTGCTGCAGTTTGTGTATAAGCAATAGTAAAGTTTCTACTGGTGGGTAGGGGTAATATTAAAGTGAAATTAAGCATCGTCTGAAGTCACACCTTCAATTTAGTCTTGTCTTATTTCCTTGACACAGATCTCCTTGAAGTGTATACGGAGTACATTCCAATCTTCAACTTATGGGCTGATGCTGAATCAAAACTGGTTGATCCATTGCATGCTATGGCAAATGCTTTCGACAAGAATAGCTCTTCCCTTAAAATGCTGGTAATAATTGCATAAATTAATTATAGTTGTAAGTGCTGTTGAACCATTGCCTCTGTTGCCAAGTTACTCATCAAAGATCAGTCAAACTTTACAAGGGTAATGGAGGGGCCCCAGCCTTTGGAGTTGATGACTTCCTATCTTCTTGCACCTCATCAGTATTAAAGACTAATAAAAATGGAGGAGAATCCTGCCCATACCTTAACTGCGCTTTTCACAAACAATAACATGCGAACTCTAAAGTTCAAAAGCCACCTTCACAATAATAATTGCGTTTTTCGCTGCCTTCAATCATAATTACGATCACAAGCAACAAACCTTGAAACACAGAAACACACAAAACAGATCAAAATCCACCAATCACAAAACACAAACCATGACCTTTTGAACCCATTTAAGTGAAGTTTTATTTCCTAAGAGGTCCGTTAAGATGATTGATGGCAGCAAAAAATGCAATCGTCAGTTGGCTTTTGAACTTCAGAATTCGCATGTTTGTGAAAAGCGCAGCAACCTTTACGTTTAACCTCTGGTAGTTATTTCGCTTTTTAATGACAATTCATTTTCCTTTAGCTTAAGGCTCAAGATCCAAGATTTATGGAACCATTGCACGAATATGTTCTCTACACAGATGCTATAAAGGTATGATATGTCATAAGCTGATGTCAAGCTTTTGTGCTGCACTGGGGCCAGAAAGTCACCCTAATCAACAACCTCTTTTGCTATGTTAACAGAGCACTCTTAAACATCGAGACGCAATTCAGATGGAATATGAAGTAACATTAGAAGAACTGTCAAGAAAAAAGGCTGAAAAGGAAGAGGTCTGCAGGAATAACTATCTTATTATAAGACCCCTTCATGCAATTAAAAGGCTATCACATTTTCTTTCTTCAGCTTTAGCTCTTGCCACAAATTAAAAGAAGACTTTAGCAAGTTACCTTATGATTTCACACAAAGAGGACATTTATATTTCAAAACACCGAACGGTGCTCTTCAATTACGGTATTACTAGAGTTGTAGCTGATAAGCTGTGACCTTTGGACTCAGTACTTTTAACACAGTTCTTAAAAATCGTTAAATAATGCAGAAGTGCTCATCGTCATCATTATCATTTGACTGTTATTCATCATCATCATCATCATCACGTAAGTAAGCTTACAAAGTTTTAGCCCATCCTTAAATCCCAGTTGACGAATCGTCTTTTACCTCATTTTCTAGTTGGACAAAGGAACTGGCGGTGGACGTTGGTTTGGTAAAGACACTGAACAGTCCAGGCAAGACAAACGCGAGAGAGTGGATTCCAATATTGAAGAGGTAATTGTTAGTTATAAATATCTGCATTATCAACTGGCAAAATACATTTTATTTAGCTAGTGCATAAACGTTACCTGTGTGCGTGTTTTTTTGTTCATAGAAGTTATTAAAAGTTTTTCATTGAAGTATGTGTCTGGGGAAGCTCTTGAAGTTCACATCGTGTAAAATAAAATTGACTATTGACGGTGATGATCGAGTTATTTATAATAATAACACTAGTGGGTGTCGGAAAAACACTGAATCGAGGTATAGATCAGGATTGCTGTCCATTGTTTCTTTGTTCCAATCCCTGTTCTACGTTTTTGTTAGAGGAAAAATCAAAAACAAAAAAGAGATGTTAAAAATGTGTGGTTTTTACTCTTGTTTTAGCTTTCAAAACTAGCTGAGTCCGGCAGTGATCGTTTGGAGTGTGCTAATGTTGATCTCAAGGCAGACATTGAACGGTGGCATAAGAACAAAATAACAGACTTCAGAGAACTGTTAACTGAGTACTCCGAGAGACATGCTAACTATTACAAGGAGGTAAGGGTTTAATAAAGCTTAAAGTATATGCCTTTTTTAGTGTAAAAGTATCATTTTTTACCTACTGGATGAACTGAGGTGCTTTAAGTCTTCTGAAAAAAAGAGCAATAAATCAGGAAACGTACTTGTTCTTTGGCGGCAAATGTGGATCCCTCCACTACAGGCGCTATTTTTTCCCTTTTTTCTGGCGAGCGAAGCACGAAGCGGGCGTGGAGCGCGACTCGCTGACTTCACACTCTCCTTTTCTCGCCCGCGAAACACGAAAAATAACGGCTGAACATTCTGCAGGCTAGAAGTTTGTTATTGGTTATTGTTGCTATAACAGGTCGGCTTGAAGGCTGCTTCTTACTAACGCTTACATTTTTTAAAACTTTTTGTTTAGTGTTTGGCCGCCTGGCAGGAGGCTTTGAAAATTGTATCAGGAGGTAAACAAGACCAAGAACAAGATATTGAAGATGTGTAGAAATTATGTTCGGATTAACGGATTTTATAGCTAAACTAGGTAAATGAGCTTCACTGAGGCGGGGTGGGTGTGTGGGCGGGTGTAAGGCTGGCATGTCGTCTCTATAGGCAGCAGCTGTATGAAGGAGAAAGCCTTGTCCTTGTCGGAATTTTTTTGCTATTGTATTCTAGTCTTGTATTCGTCGCTGTTTCAACCAAACATTGTTTTGTTTGTTGCCCTTTCATCTGTCGCGGTATGTCCGGCGCTGTTTCAAGGCGACCATGTCGCTTGTCAGTCGGGTGGGATCTTACCTGGCTAACAGGGCCTCAAAAGAAACTGAGCCGGGTTTATCAGAAGTTTAATTTACTAACTTAAAAACATTTAAGAGCTAATTTTATAGTTACATTAGATTGCGCATGGTTATCACGCAAATTCAAAAGGTTAATGATAAGGTCATTTTTCGGACATTCCAACCAAAAATTAAGGGCTACATTTTGAGATAGTTGTGTACCATTTACCCTTTTCTCGGTCGGTTCCAGTCTAGTTCTATACACTAAGCAGTCAGATGGTAGAACGCTTACCATTATGCCGACAGGTTACTCATCCGGGTTTATCATTCAAATAGTTGGTACCCTGTGCTGATTGAAGCGCGTAATGTGAAATGAAATTTTAATTATTTGAAAAGTGGAGGACAGCATCCTCGGAGACCCAGGGGCAGTCAGTCGGGTCGGGAGAAAGGGCGCGACGAAAGTTTTCAAGTACTGTCGAAAAAGCCCCTGGGTACCGACTCTCACCGAGCTATTTCCAAAAATTCATGCGGATGCCGGCTCCTAATTGAGCGCAAAAAATGCTTTGTATTACTGTGCCCAATCGGCGAACAGTTTCTCCCTAGTTCTTTTCGTGAGTTCGTAAAAGACGGCTATTGTCTTGCCACACTTGCCCGGTTCGTTCACCAAGCTTGTGCGAGCAAGGGAAACTTTTATTTTCTACTTTCCTAACCAGAACGAAGGAACTACCGATGAGTCGAAAAACGTTTGGGATGCTATCAGCAGGAGCAATTCAATTTGCCCCGAGAATATTCTGTTTGCCGTGACTCATCACAATGTATCGTAAATAATAGGAAGTTAAAGATGCGGCGGCGACGAGAAAGTCAAGTAAGCAATAGCTTGACAAGGCAAAACAAGAACTCGGCACGTGCATCACACTTTTTTTGTACATTTCTTTGCCGTCAACTGGACGACTACTCGTGAAAATGCCTAATTTCATGTTTTGTGAAGGAGGTAAACAAGCAATGAGAAAATTCATTCTCTTCATGAACTTGGATATGGTTGATAGAAATTCAGCTCCAGAAGAGTTCGTTTGCATTTGACAAAGTAAGCGAGTTGAAATAACCACGATAGAAACTTTTCCATGCGACGTTTTCGTGGTTGTCAGCCGTCGTGGTATCTTTAAAAATCCCCTAATATTTACGCAAGGCGTGACCGATGCAAGCGCGAATACCTGTTGTAAGCTCAAGCTTGTATTTTTAGAAAAGCGTCTGAAGTTTTCGGGAAGACAGTATTTTGAAATCAGATGAGGATTTTATATCAAACTGAAAGTGTCCTGATTGCGTGTATTTCTTCAGTGATTTCTTTGGTGCATGAGCCAGACAAGCCGTAACCTGCGATCAGGCGTTTTTTTTTCTTTAGTTATAAAGGGCTAATAGGGAGAGGGCATGATCTCAGGCTAGACCATCCTCGGAGACCCAGGGGCAGTCAGTCGTGTACGGACGAAAGAGCCCCTGGGTACCGACTCTCACCAAGCTATTTCCAGAAATTCAAGCGGATGCCGGCTCCTGATTGGGCACAAAAAATGCTTTGTATTATTGTGCCCAATCGGCGAACAGTTTCTCTTGAGTTCTTTTCGTGAGTTCGTACACGACGGCTATTGTTTCGATCACGGCTTGTCTGGCTCATGCACCAAACAGTGACCAAAGAACTGCACGCGGCCAGGAAACTATCAGTTTGATATAAAATTCCCATCTGATTTCAAAATACTGTCTGCCCGAAAACTAATGACGCTTTTCCGAAAATACAAGCTTGAGCTTACGACAAGTATTCACGCTTGCATCGGTCACGTCTTGCGTAAATGTTAGGGAATTTTTAAAAGATACCACGACGGCTGACAACCACGAAAACATCGCATGGAAAAGAGAATTCACATTTTTTCAGTTTCTATCGTGATTATTCCAATTCGCTTACGTTGTCAAATGCAAGCGAACTCTTCTGGAGCTGAATTTCTATCAACCATATCCAAGTTCATGAAGAGAATGAATTTTGTCATTGCTTGTTTACGTCCTTCACAAAACATGAAATTAGGTATTTTCACGGGTAGTCGTGGAGTTGACGGCAAAGAAATGTACAAAAAAGTGTGATGCACGTGCAAAGTTGCTGTTTTGCCTTGTCAAGCTATTGCTTATTTGACTTTCTCGTCGCCGCCGCATCTTTAATTTCCCATTATTTACGATACATTGTGATGAGTAAAAAACAGAATATTCTCGGTGCAAATTAAATTGCTCCTGCAGATAGCATTCCAAACGTTTTTTTCGACTCATCGGTTGTTCCTTCGTTTCTGGTTAGGAAAGAAGAAAATAAAAGTTTCCCTTGCTCGCAAAAGCTTGGTGAACGAAGCGGGAAAGTGTGGCAAGAGAATAGCCGTCGTGTACGAACTCACGAAAAGAACTCAGGAGAAACTGTTCGCCGATTGGGCACAATAATACAAAGCATTTTTTGTGCCCAATCAGGAGCCAGTATCCGCTTGAATTTTTGGAAATAGTTCGGTGAGAGTCGGTACCCAGGGGCTCTTTCGTCCGTACTTGAAAACTTTCGTTGTGCCTTTTCTGCCGACCCGACTGACTGCCCCTGGGTCTCCGAGGATGGGAGTACAGTTGAATAATAACGTTAATTTGTAGCCATTTGGCTGCGACCCAAAGAAACGATCATGTTTTTCATAGAAGAGTAGAAAGGCAAAATTCATGTTGTGGAATGCTTTATTACCAAACAAGCTTATTACTCGCAGTTATATTGATATGAAGCAAGTTTCAAGTTTATTTTCTTACGTATATATAAATTCAGTTTCAAGGTTATTAGTATTTCATTTGACCCATTGACATGAATAGAATTTTAACAAGTAAAGTGGGTAAATTTATTAATAAGTCTTCGGAAATACAACTGAAAATAAGCCACCGTGCAAATGATCGGTAATAAAGATCTCATTATTTGAAATAAGTCGAGATCATCATCCTCTCGTCAATCTGCCCCAGCCTTCTATAGAGTTCTCGGTCGGGAGTTTCCCGGCATTCCTTATTCTTGCTTTTATTTATATGGCATGGTGATCAAAAATACGTCTGGTAGTGTTCAGTCATTCATTAGTTGACCCGCACAGAGTAAAGTCCCTGAGCCGGTAATTATTTGTTTGTTTAAACGACAAAAACAACCATTGGCTGGGCCGTTTCTAAACAATGACATGAACTCAGGTTGAGGGTTGCTACCCATGCCCAGTCCTAGCGGATACTTTTGACGCTTGTATGATAAAGGATAAAATATGTTTGCTTAAAAAGTTTATAACAATTAAGCGCAAACATAAACATGATTAGTAAATATGTCAGAAGGCGCATCATGATTAGTGATCTTAAATTCTTTTAGCTCGAGTATTGAAATGCAGCAGATTTTTTTCACTCAGAAAGGATGTAATTTTCTATTCTGATCTTGCCTTCTCAGTCTAATAGTTTAGCCTATTGTGACGTGTGTTTCTTATAACTGTATTCGACTCACATCGAACAGTGTTGTTGTTGTTGAAGAGAACAATATCATCTACAAATTAGGATGCCCTTAACTATTTATCAGCGTGCAGTTATGCTCGAACATATTTCATTATCTTAAAAATAAGAGAAACCAAACAACTAAAACGAGAGTGCAAAAACATATTTTGTTACAGACAGCGTCGTTTAAATAGAAGGAACTAATAATGGGAATTCTTTTTGTAGAAAGTAAATGAAATATTCATGTTTTGACTGGAATGTTCTTCGTTTATTTGTAAAGAAAAGATTACATTGAATGTAAACGCTGTTGCCCAACAGACTGAAAAGAAACGTGATTCAGACGGAACTGTAATTGCCGCAAGAGGTTGTGTCCTTGTAAACTAGTACAAGACAACCTAACGCGGTTACAAGCTGTCAAAACCACGCGTGTTGTAAGTCATAGTCATGAGATAACTCGCAAGTGAAAATCTTGTTTGAAGTCAATTACTTGAGCAATCAATTAGTAATTATTTTTCCACTTCTCACCTTCTGACGCGGTCTATTCTTATACTTGGTTCTTAAAGGGAACCGCTTCTTAATTGGAATCGGTGCGTTTTTCTACGAGCGAAAGGCTGCAGCAACTTCTTTGAAATAAACCGCGGCGTTCAAGTATCTATAGACAATAAGATGTTTGCTTTTGGAGAAAAGTTGGAAAGAATACATACAGATGTTGCCACGCAGAGAGCGCGGATCAAGAAAGGAAAAGTGCTGGGAAGGAGACGATCAATTTCAGGACTTGCTACTTCGGAAACTCTTACTCTTCCTAATATAACAACTACACAGCTGACACAAAATAGCCTTGAAACGGCTGCAGCCTGTAGAAGTTGCAAAGAGGGAATAGAACGAATGCCGAATGGTATTGAGAGAAAACCCCTGAATGAAATTGCAAAACAGGGTCGGTTGAGAGATAGCACTTTTATGTTGGAAGATAATGGAAAAACTGGCGTAGATGAGTTAGAGGGTTTATTTATTTCCAGACTGAATTTCAACAGGGAAAGAACTGAGGAGTCTGCAGAAAACAACTCGTCCAGCAGTGATAAAACTAAACCCCGTCTTTCTAAAAGCGACAGTGGATTCTGTGAACTTGATTCAGGGAATGATTTTGTCCGCGCCGTCGGCCTTTCAGGGCCTACCTCACCGCCTCATCAGGACTCTGACAAAGCGTCTAATATAAGTTCTAACAACTCGGTGACTGCGCCGGAAAAAAGACGTAAAATTACACTCGATTTCAAAGACATCTTAAATCAGGATAAAGCTGTAATAAGGAATAAAGAGAAGCTGAACTTTCGCCCCCACAAACATGTGTTTGCAGTCGCACCAATCTCTTCATGCTGACCTTGTCGCGTTTAAAAGTTTGTCAAATCATCACAAAGAAGCAATTTCAAACTGTTCTTTACAAACAAATGAGCACTATATCAAACTACGAGAAGTTGTTCTGAAAACAAAAACAAATATCTATGGTGATGCAGTCAAACAGTCGGATACCTCTCTTGTCGTTCTTAAAACGCGACGCCGTCTTTTAAACAAACGTAACTCTTCTTGTCCACCTTTCCCTTTTCTAAATCGAAAAAACAAAGAACGCTCGATGGAAAATTCCAAACGCCGTTTAAACTTTTCAGATGTGCGGGAGCGATCAAACTCATATAGACAATGTGTAAGTTGTCCTGTTGATTTATGTTCTTCACAAACCATAGAACTATGTCAAAGTAGAGGCGAATTTGAATTGACCGCCGATACTGCAGGCCCGGCTGCTGAAGTGAGTTGCGCTGACACAAAAAGCATTGTTAGATGCCTCGCGATCTCAAGAAACTGCTGATGTTAACGCTAAATGCCATGAATGGCTTAATAGATTAATTGCCTGTAATAATGGCACTCCAAAGCAAGGTACCATATAGGTGGTTCAATTTGTCCTTTGGAAAGCCCTACGGAGGAAGTGGCTACTGCATTTAATTTAATTAGAGGTCTAGTTTCTGTGCAGAGTAAAACGTCTTTTGAACTCAGTATTAAACTTTTTGTAAAAGGTAATATCAGACATTTACTTTGAATTAACTGTTTTAATTTATTTCATTTGAAAACAAGAACAATTTTTCTTAGTTTGGAAATGCTCGTGAAATAAGAAAGTTTCGAATTTCGAAAAAAAAATTAAAACATTTCGAAATGCTTGCGAACTGGTTCCTATTTTTGCTCGGCCGACGGCCGCGGGCGAGGGTTAATGGTGGGAAACTCTGTATAATGGTATCTTTTTCAGGCCAAGATCTGTAAGATATCTAGGAATTTCAAGAGTTGAATGAAAGGATAGGGAAAAAAGACGTAGCTTACTATGGATACAAGAGAAAAACAAAAGACTTCATGTTAGTAGCTAGGTATGTCAAAGACGAAGATACCATTTTCAATGGACATAAGGGTTACCTTGTCTGTCAAAAATGGTGGATGAAAGGTAGCCCCCTCCTTTCCCCTTTCGACGCCTACTATGAAGGATAATGGGTGAGGCCTCTGAGTTAAAAAGGAATGAGGCCTCGGGGTGAATAAGGGGTGCGGCCTCGGCTCAAGGAGTAAGGTCTCGGGGTGAATAAGAGGTGAGGCCTCGGTGTTAATAAGAGGTGAGGACTCGAGGTGGATAAGGAGTGAGGCCTCGGGGAGGATAAGGAGTGAGGCCTCGGGGAGGATAAGGGGTGAGGCATCGGGGTGGATAAGGGGTGAGGCCTCGGAGTGGATCAGGAGTGAGGCCTCGGGGTGGATAAGGGGTGCGGCCTCGGAGTGGATCAGGAGTGAGGCCTCGGGGTGGATAAGGAGTGAGGCCTCGGGGAGGATAAGGGGTGAGGCATCGGGGTGGATAAGGGGTGCGGCCTCGGAGTGGATCAGGAGTGAGGCCTCGGGGTGGATAAGGAGTGAGGCCTCGGGGAGGATAAGGGGTGAGGCATCGGGGTGGATAAGGGATGAGGCCTCGGAGTGGATCAGGAGTGAGGCCTCGGGGTGGATAAGGAGTGAGGCCTCGGGGAGGATAAGGGGTGAGGCCTCGGAGTGGATCAGGAGTGAGGCCTCGGGGTGAATAAGGGGTGAGGCCTCGGGGTGGATAAGGAGTGAGATCTCGGGGTGGATAAGGGGTGAGGCCTCGGAGTGGATAAGGGGTGAGGCCTCGGGGTGGATAAGGAGTGAGATCTCGGGGTGGATCAGGAGTGAGGCCTCGGGGTGGATAAGGAGTGAGATCTCGGGGTGGATAAGGAGTGAGGCCTCGGGGTGGATAAGGAGTGAGATCTCGGGGTGGATAAGGGGTGAGGCCTCGGGGTGGATCAAAAGTGAGGTCTCGAGGTGGATAAGGAGTGAGGCCTCGGGGTTTATAAGGGGTGAGTCCTCGGAGTGAAGCCTCCACATGCAATACTTTGCTGAGTAATACTCTTTTAAGCTTCGGGATGGGTTAAGACAGTTACAGCCTAATTAAACAGAAAATAACTGCAAAAACCGTGGACGAAGATCCTGCTGGTTGCCAACGTTAGATCTCTAGAAAAGAGATCTAATCAGTTAGAATATTAGGAATGAGAAAACAGAGAAGTCCAAAGACTACTGCAAAGCCCCTGGTGCAAAGCTGATCATAACAACGTTTCGGCCGGCCATACCAGCCTTTTTCGGGGTTACAGATGTTGTGGAGCGACTGTCATGAATAGGAAAAAGTAATTTTAAACCCCTAAGGGAGACCAGTCTTGGCGAGGAACAGAACATGAGAACATATCCCAACCAGGAGCTGATACATTGCTAATACCCCTAATCACCTCCTGACTCCAAGCAGTATGACCGCATTGATCTTTTGGCATAACTCCTGCACGTGTCAGTTGATTCACGATTTCCTGAATAACAGAATATGCATAACATAGTATAGCAGACTATACGGAGATAACTCATATTTCGTTTGTTGTTCCACGATTCCCTTTATATTTGGTTTATTCCTGTAACCATCTTTTCTGACACCATTCCCAAACTTCCAGGCAAATGTTTATCTGGCTTCCAGATCTCACTCTGTCTGCCTTATGAAAAAGCAGTTAACCAGCGGTACTTCGCACGTGGTAAATCCAACATGGCGGCTGGAGTTGGAAGTCAGCTGTTTTGTCCATTTCGAGCTTTAGGTTTTGTGGCAAATCATGTTCCACTGACTGTACAGACACAAGGAACCGAAAGTCTTGTAACTACTGCTGTGGGATCGGCCTTTCACGTGTATAATGTACGCATAATTTTCTCACGATTTAGTGACTTCATGTAGCTGTTTATTGAGTTTGTAAGTTTTAAGAACCATTTTTATTTTATAGTGTGCCAAGCTAAACCTTCTTTTCGTTGGTAAGTTGAAAATCTAATCTTTGTTATTGTTATATTCCTTCTAATTAAGCCCTAACCAACAGGTAAAGAGGAAATTAATAAGAGAAGTATATCAGCTCAGTGCATGCACTGTGTAGTGCCGTTTTAATATTTAAGCTTACATATAATAAACTTATTTATCATATAAACACTAGTGAAATACCAGGTGAGCTTTCGCGCGAAAACTTGATATCTTCACATGTGAAAATATCACCTTTGCTATGGCTACATAATAAATCGTGCCTTTCACACCAAAAAACTATTAAAGTGAAGTGGTTTGGTATTTCATTGGTGTTTATATAATGAAAAGAACATTACATGGCCGCTTGGAGAAACGAAATTTCTCTTCTCGCGTTGAAAAAATATTCCACTTGTTCGCTGCGATCACTCGTGAAATATTTTTCAACACTCAAAGAGAAATTTCGTATCTCTGCGCGGCCATGTAATATCCTCTATATAAGCCCAGGATGTAACTTTTCCTCTTTAATTTATAGGCTTACTACAATCTGGGGAGATATCATGTTTACTGTCACACGGAGACTTGGTAATCACAGCCTTTGGGAAAGAAATGACTTCCTGGAGAAGGGGAAAACAGGTTTGCTGCATTACAACAAGTTCTAGATGATCTAGATTTGCTTGTTGATTAAATTGTGTGCCTTTTCTTGCCCTGTGTAAGAATTTTGTTCTGTAGAGCAATGTTTGTAGTCTTTGTCTCTGGAGTCTACTTTTTTTCATTTTAAGCATGGTTCAGACACCAAACTTTTCATGAGCTGAACCTAATTCGAATTAAGGCTGACCCGAATTATTTAGACTGGATGAATTGATTCAGATTCTGATCTTAATCCCAGCCAAACTAAATTCAAAAGGAGAAAAATGCTCATTTCGGTTAAACTACTCACAAAATACATTATAATAATTTATGCATTAGGTTTGGTACATGAAAAGTTCAGCGTCTGAATCAAAGCCGTTCCAAAGTTGCTCCAAAGGTGAAATTCCCGGATGCACAAACTTTTCATGCACTTAATTCAATGTATTAGGTTCACCTCATGAAAAGTTCGACGTCTGAACAGGGCCTTTAATGACAGTAAATATAATTGATAATGATAAATTTTTCACATTATGTAGTTTCTTATTATTGTTCTATTTTCCAAGGTAAATGACCCTTTAACATTATAGTGTCGTTTCACTTCCTTCTCCTCTCTCTCTCCCTGTGATGAACCTCAGTCTTTCTGAGAACAGGCTCAATGACAAACAAATAAAAAAAACAAACAAAAATAGAGAGACAAAATAGCTGCTTATAAAATTTTCTGGGATAAAAAGATGCGGTTGGTATTAAGATATTTTGTTCCAGTTCCTTACAAGAAAGCACAATAGTTTTTTCTAAGGAACTATGAGCATTTTTGTTGTAAAGGTTATTAAAAAGGTTATAAAGGTTTGTTTATAGTGCAAAGTGCACTTAGCTTATCTGGTTAGTTTACAGGAATGCCTCTCAAATTATAAGAAACAAATAATCTAAATTGAACATAACAGGATTAAAAACCCCAGCTGACAGGAGGCAACCAGTTTGTCCCATATTTTCTCCCCTTACTGAAAGCAATAATTGTTTTTTGTTTGTATTAGGTTGCAGAATTTAAGGGACACAGAAGTACCATTCACTTTATTCTTTCATTTGGCTCTCATTTGATTTCTGTCGATGAAGAAAGTACAGTCAGGATATGGCTTGTAGAAACAACAGGTGAAAAAAAGTTACAGCTTTTTTTTAAAAATATCCTGGCAGAAGAGAGGCTGAATTTTATTTTCCAAAAGAAAATAACGTGCCTGCCAAGTTTGAGAATAATTCTTAAACTTGGCAGGCACGTTATGTTTTATTGACAATAATTATTATTGTCAATCTTGGTAGGCAAGTTTGCTGATACTTCTGAATGATGGAACCATGCCATCCCTAGTTTCTTGTCAACCATGGCATGATAGAGTTAGTTATTTTACTAATACCATTGTCTTTTTCATTGTAGAATTATATCTGGAGATGGAATTTAAAGCAAAGAATTTTTATGTGACATGTTTGATGCATCCCAGTACATATCTGAATAAGATCTTACTGTGCAGTCAACAGGGTCAGATGCAACTATGGAACATCAAAACAAAGTATGGATTGACTTTTTCTCTCTAGTCTTCAGCTGCTAATATTCTTTAAAAGTATAAGTGCTTTGTTTTGTTGCCAAAAGATATTTGCTCTAGCCATGTACAGGAATGTTGTAGATCAGTAAATTGATAGTAAATAGCAGGTACTTGTAGATTTGTTTACTGATTAATTTTACTACATAATTAACGTAACATGTATTGTTTTACATAGTTTGGTAACTTGCTGCATAAGTAGCATACACATACCATTACACGTATTCTAGTTGATGCTGAAATTTTCCTGCCAGTTTACATTTTCAGTTTATTTTGTCAAATACATTGTGAATGTGTTTTGCAAATTTACCAATGTTTTTTTTCTTATAGCAAATTGATTTATACATTTTCTGGATGGTCAGAACCCATATTAGCTGTAGAACAAGTGAGTACTAACTATTTTTAATGCTCAATCATACTTTACCAGTTTATTTACTATTATAATAAATCAGCATTGCATCAGCGTAGTGGTGACTTTAAGAGAATGGATTCTTATTGAAACACTATAACATTATGATCATGTGGATCAGAACATTGGAAATAACATTTCTTGATAAAATACCCTTTTTATGTTCAATTTCACAGCTCCCTGAATAGTCCTTATTAGTAAAATCCAACTAGTGGTCTTTTATCAATGCTGCATTCTGATTGGTTGAGCTACTACTAGGCTATATGTTATAGCCTACTAGCAGCGAAAAGCGCTGACTTGTTGGCGGCAAAAAAGGATTTTTTAACCAGCTAAACAACAACAACAACAACAGCAACAAATTTATTTTTTGCCCTAAATATTACAAAGTGATATAATACTAATATAGAAAGAATAAATAAATAGGGGTCTGGCTGCCTGAAATAACTTTAGGGTTAAAAAGGGCAGGCAGCCAGTATTAGAATTTGGCAAATACAAATTAAGGTTGGTAAAAAACTAACAAAGACAAAAAGCAAAGTCAAAACACAAACAAAACAACAAAAAATCAGAGCAAAACAGTCTTAAAAACGTACAATAAAGGTGTTAGCTAGTATCTTTCAAGATATTGAACTTGCAAGTTGTTTTGTCTCAATGCTGTTGACTCAGAGCCCATTGGGGCTCGAGGAATTAACCAACTGCCTCGCTTAAGTGGAAGGTGGGTGCCCGGGATACCCAGGGGCTTCCACTGTGGCCAGCCAGCCCCTAGATAGAAAAACTGCCCCCATGGCTGGCAAATCGCCGCAACCCAGCCATGAGCCCCCATTCCAGGCACCCGTCACACTGATGAAGCAGTGGAAGGAAGAAAAA
>JBBMOI010000012.1:21377500-21397500 GCA_038088405.1 Porites divaricata | reverse complement strand
TATTTTTCTGTGATCCACAGGTGACAACTATGAGTTCCTGTGGAAACTTTGCCATCACTGGTGATGCTCATGGACATGTTGATATGTTTAACATTCAATCCGGGATTCACAGAGGGCATTTAGGGACACCAAAAGGTAAATAAGTTATGTAATAAGCAAGAAGACCTATGAGTATTCCATGAGTACACTTAGCTTTGATCTTTAAGGAGTGTTAATATATTGTAACAATGAGGCCTGCACGTGAGATGTAATAGATGTTTTGAGACTCAATACTGTGAGAACTGAAGACAATTTACAAGATAGCTGGAGAACATATTATATTCTGCAGGGGATCATATGCATGTGTCGAGCCAACATTAGAAGGATTCAAAAAGAGTGCATAAGAGTTAGCCAGGAGCCGGAATTGGAGGAGAGGCTTTTCATTTGCCTCTAATCCTCCCCTTTTAGTTTTGTTCACAGACTGTGTTTGTGGCCAAAATAAGCAACTTAAACCTCCATCATATACAGTTTACACAAACAAATTTACACTTACTGAGAACACAGATGATCAGTTAGCATAATTATCGTGAAAGAGTTGTAGACTTTTACAGCTGTGTTTTGGCCCATGGATTATCTGTATTTTTCACATGTAACATGCATTTAAATTTCAGCACACAATGGTCGCATAAGAGGTCTAGCTATTGATGGTGTAAACCAACAAGTTATAACTGCCGGAGCCGATTGTAAAGTGAAGGTACAAATTGAAATAACTTTTTATTTGATTTTCTTTTATGATTATGTCCATAATGCCTCATATTGTAATGCCTTGTGGGATATTCTTTGTGCTCTTGCAGTTTTGGAATTTTAAAGCTCGTAAACTTCTCCACTCCCTGACGTTTGAGGCTCCCATTGCACAGATTTTGTTACACAGAGAGAGGTAGGTATAATCATTAGGAATAGTGGCATTCCTGTGCACACTCCAATATTGGAGTTGACATTTCCCAATTCATTTAGTAATATTGATAACCAGTCTTGCAGTAGAATGGAATATAACTGAATGTGCATCATTTTGATCTAAAGACAATTGGTTTTGTAGAAAGTGTGACTACTTTTTTCTTTATAGCTGCTATTCTTTTTCTCTTTCTTTATATAGCTCCTTACTGGCAGTTTCTTTAGATGACTTTGAAATCCAGGTTATAGATATAGATATGAGAAGAGTTGTAAGGATATTCAGAGGGCATACAAATAGGATTACAGACATGGTGAGCAGCTCTGCAATAACCAGGGGCACCCACTTAAACATAGCATTGTTAAACGTATTTTAGTATTTAAACGGTAGAAAAAGGTATATTTATATCCCCTAAAAATGTTTCATCTGTTCGGATTTCCTAGCTGAAAGTCTAGTGATCCGAAAGTTATTAATTGGGATCTAAACTTACCTTTTCGAAAATTTCGGCCAGAAAAAAGGCTCACAAAAATGCTAGGTGACGTTTTTGTGGAAAAAAATCCGTTAAAAATGAGCAATTATATCATTTTTTAGATCCTCGAAACTCTTCATTGCATTACTTAATCAGATGTTTTTGGGTCTTTCCATGCCAGTGAACTGTGTTTTATTGTTTTGTTAGTTGTTATTGGTAAGGACGTGTACACGGATATTTTACTCCCGGTTAAGTTATTAATCACAGAGTCATCTCCAGAAGCAATGCAGCATTTTATTTACTTTACTTTACTTTATTGAATTCGTTGCATGTTATCAGTTAATATGTAAATAACAATATAAAATACGTTAGATAAAGAAAAACAAAATAAAGTATAATTAAATAAAATGAATAAATATTGCAACTGGAGCAGGAGACAGGACAATCTTGCCCCATTACGTTCTTGATATCTTATGTTCAGGCCTTTAGCCCAGATTCCCGGTGGTTGATCACATCATCAATGGATTCAAGTGTGAGGACCTGGGATCTTCCAGCTGCCAGGTAATAATGTCTGCTGTACTTTTGCTATACTTTGATAAAGGCACTGTCAACATCTTTCGTTTCATTATCATTGTGTGTCTAGTCCATCCCCACATTACCTCTAGTGGAAATATTGCAGCTAGGATTGGACTTATCCTAGACAATGCATGTTATTGTGGACAACAGAGTTGCAGCCTGGGGGGGATTTTAACTGTAATCTTTTTGTTCTTTCTTTGGAATCTTTGTTATCCTTGTAACACATGTTCCATTTGGCGTTCTGTTGATAATAAAGTCTGTCTGCCGGTCTGTAGGTCATGTGTCATAAAAGAAGTTAAGCGAACAACGTACATTATAAAGTAATATTGATGTTGTTTGTTTTTGCAGACTGATAGATTGCTTTTTAGTAGAATCTCCAGTAACCAGTTTGGCAATGTCTCCTGTAGAGGATTTCCTTGTCACTACCCACGTTGATGATCTTGGCGTATATTTATGGTAAGTACTGTTTTGTTTGGGACCCTATATCATTGGTTCGTAGCCTCTGAACGACAGTTAACAGGAGCATATCATTCTTTCGGTCTATCACCTGCAACCCCCCCTCCCCCCCCCCCCGCCACCTCTCCTAACCCTAACCTCATTTAATATAAAATACAGAATCCACAAACCGAAAGAGTAACTTAGCTGAACTAGACTTAGTTCGAAGCTTTTCCCTTGTTTTGAACTTTTGAAGTCGGATCCAACCCAACCAGTCTAACTAATTAGAAGGGAAATTTCCTTTGAACCGTGACAACTATGAAAGTCAAGCTCTCCTGTACTAAGTACTGACAAGGCTAATGAGCGTGTTACCTAGAATTCCGCTCACCAACATCTTATTACAAACAGGTCCAACAAAACCCTGTACGATGATATATCGTTAATTCCTCTTCCCGCGGGCTATCAACCAACAATAGAGCAACTTCCAGGATCAGGGACAGAGCGAGATATTGATGGTAAGATCACCATGCACAGCTGTCCACCTAACCTGTAGTTAATGTTACTGTGTTAAGTGTGTTTGTAATGGACTCCCGACAGGAGTTAAACCTTTTAAAACTTGTCGGGCGTTCCGTCACTGAGGTGTAGGAAAGTGGTGGACTCCGTACACTAGTTTTACAGCTCAGTTATAAGAACTGTGTGCTTTATCCCGTAGAATTTGAAGCCGGTAAAAACGAGACGACGGCAAGAACGGAAGTCGAGAATAACGCCGTAGCTGTAACTGAAAACAAAGCAGCTTTTAAGAGTCCTGATCAGCTGTCGGATGAACTTGTAACACTGTCTCTTTTACCGCAATCAAGGTGGAGACATCTGACAAGTTTAGAGCTAATTAAGGTAAAGTTATCCTATCGCAGCTCAGAACCAGTTCATCTTTGTTTTGTTGAAAAATTGGATACATAGGACAGCCTTGAGTTTCGTTGAAAAGTTTAGACCCTCTTTAGAGTTGATTTGCATCCTCGGTGCGGTAGAATTATGGTCGATTGTGCCATGTGCATGTTGCAGCAGAATACAGTTTTATACTCGAAAAATTTTTATCCTCTTGTAGTCTTGTAATCTTGTACTATGATTACTTAGCTCTAACCCATACATACTGACGTATGTGACCTTTCAATCGGCAGAAAAGAAACAAGCCCAAGGAGCCACCCAAAGCCCCCAAATCTGCGCCATTTTTCCTGCCCACAACTCAAGAACTGGTGCCCAAGTTTCTTCCTACTGAAGATGATCAAGCAGACAATACGGTGAGTGTGCTGGTTGGTATCCCTGTACCCCTGTTACCGTTTATAACTAGGCATACGTATTGTCTACCTCAGCAGTACTTACTCCTGGTTGGTACCTCTATACCCGTTACTGTAAATACGGTAGCTAGGTATAGCTGAAGTGTACCTTAGCAGTACTCACTCCTGTTACGATGAGTTACGATGAGTGTACTGGTTGGTACCTCTATACCCGTTACTGTAAATACGGTCGCTAGGTATAGCTGAAGTGTACCTTAACAGTACTCACTCCTGTTACGATGAGTGCATTGGTTGGTACCTCTATACCCGTTACTGTAAATACGTAGCTAGGTATAGCTGAAGTGTACCTTAGCGGTAACGGTGTTTTTATTCACAGGAGAGGAAGTCAAAGATTCTAAACATGCAACAACTCCAACCTGACTCGGAATTTCAAAAATGTGTGAAAGACTGTAACAGAAAAGAAAACTGTAAGTAATTGGTGTATTAAGGGAATTTTGTAGCACTTGGTTTCTTTTAATAGCATTTAATGAAGAATAAAGAGCAAACCATCTAGTAGATATTTAAGAAGGCCGCCCAAATAGGTACATATCCTTTTGAGATTGCGAACTGATTGCGTGGAGACTGGGCAAGGGGTGGGGACGGCATTTATATGTGCTCTTCCTGTAAAAGCTAGTGACTATTCTTGCGCGCATAACATATGTATAATATATATATATACGTAACATATGGATGCGACACTAATTATGGAGTTGCACCTATTTTAGACATTCCTCTGATGAAAGGTTACAACACTAAGATTTTACAGTAGCAACAATCTGTCCCTTGTTTAATATTATGTTTCGTTACTTTACAGATGAATCTGTGCTGGAGCTGCTCAAATCAATGGGTCCTTCGTCAATTGATGCTGAAATTCGTTGTCTTGGTCCTTCTGCTGGGGGAGATGTCAAGCTGCTTGAAATGTTCATGCTGTTTATTGAGCATCAACTTCGACTACGAACAGACTTTGAGTTCACCGAGGCCATACTGGGGCTCTTTCTC
Organism: Porites divaricata; assembly: GCA_038088405.1. Lineage (NCBI taxonomy): Eukaryota > Metazoa > Cnidaria > Anthozoa > Scleractinia > Poritidae > Porites > Porites divaricata. The sequence goes on along the minus strand of JBBMOI010000012.1, from coordinate 21,392,762 downwards.
AAGGTGAACTTTCACTTTCGTGATTAACTCTTGGTCAGTATTGAATTTTTCTATACGAAGACGAGCTTTGCAGTTGTTTTGTGTAGTACAGAACCTTTTGTCGCTTGCTGTTTAGGATCGTTATCAATCGCAGTTAGTCCCTCATTAACTCTATTTAGTTATAAAGACACACTCCCGCCCGCCTTATTAGCACTTCAGCACAGTATCTTTACAAAGTAACCCTTTCCTGCCTTACGTATACGTTTCAACCCTATAAACTGATTTTACTGTGGTCTTTTTTTTTACTGCAGCTTCATGGTCCCACTGTAGCGCATTTTCCTGAACTGACCGCCATTGCGCGGCGTATACAAACAGAGCATTCAGCAGCCTGGTCAAGCATTCAAGATTTACTTAACCAGTGTGTATGCTTGGTGAGTTATCTAAAGAGTGCTGTGATATAATGACCACCTCCGGCCGGCCGGCAACAATACTGATCCATGATGGAACATGTGAGTTTCTCCAAGTTTCTACGTCCGTATTCCTAGCTTGGCCTCTTACTTTTGGAGCTTTTTAGAACAGTTGTTCATGGTTGAACATTAAATATAACAAAACACACAGTGAACAAGGATTTTCAAAACTTTTAATGGAATCCCAAAGCTTCAGAGGAAATTGGATAAAACGCATAAACGCATGAATGTGGGTGTGGTGACGTCATGACGTTGAAGAAAATGGAAAATGATGTTCCGAAGCAGTAAAAAAGCTAAATAATAATATGTAAAGCGAAGATGAAGCATTCCAACATTGCTAACTTAAGTTTGGGATGTTCTTAGACTGAGAATATTTGGCAGGCTAAGTTGGAGCAGAACTTTGTCATGCTACAACGTTGCGTGTCATGTTGTAACAATTAAGTCCTTATGACCAACAGCCTATTTCTCCTACTGTCTTCGCGCAACAAACTCGAAGGTCAACAATGTTGGAGGTTAAGCCTTGTTTAACCACACACATGCCTCGTAACAACTCTCTGCCACTTGTACACAAACAGCGGTGAAATCTGTTAACTGTTAACTAATTAATGTAAAAAGCCTCTTGTTATTTTTAAGGATGGGAAATTGAAGTAAATGAAAACCGCAGTTAACTAAAAAAGTGATAATTATAAATAGCTGCATTTAAATAATTCTTGAACCAGCAATCAGGTTCTACTTTACTTTTTCTCCTAAACTACGTAAATCATTCGCACGACAATGACTAAGTAGGACTAACATAACACTAAATAAGCGCTGCTTACATAGCAGAAAGTGTCAGAAAACAAACATTGCCTAGATTCAACACCTCTTTACTTTTCACGACTCTGAATATGCCATCGAACCTATGCATGTATGGCTTTTAATGTGGAGCCCGTGGAAGAATTTTAGCAAATTATTCTTGTAATTGTAACTGTACAAATCATATTTTCCTTAATAAATATAAATTGTCATTTAAAGCATGTATGTTGTCTTTATCTACGAAGACACTCTGAGATGGACGCTTTCATCGTGCCTCTAAGTTTGAAAAAAAAAAATCAAGAATGCCGTCACGATGTCCGCTATGGGCCAGCCCATTACGATCTAATTGTAAACCAAATACTTTTTGTGGTGGCTTAATTTTTTCTTAACTTACAGCGGAATAGCGTCTTACTCAGCTGCGACTTTATGAGAAGAATTAAAAAGCCAGCCGTGTGTGATGTTTAGTCACGGTTGATGGTCACGCAAAAGCCAAAGCGAAGGTGAAGTAAACACTATAAAGGTAACGTAAGAATGGCATGTTCAATTGTAAGGTCAAAGTATGCATGTAGGCTTGTATGGTAGCTTAAACTCTGAACTGCAAAGGCAGTAAGCAATATCTTCACCTCATAATGAAGGAAGATCCTGTAAAATTTACATAATGGAGGAGAAATAATATTATGTTTACGCTACAACAAAAGATCGCCTGTTGAAGGTAGCGTGACCAGTGATGTAATCCTGTTAAAAAAATAGCTTGTAGCAGATAATGGATAAGAACGCCTGCGTAAGGGACTAGCTCCCAAAATAAATTCATACAGTACAACTCTTTACTCGGCCAAAAATCGAGGGTTTTGTTTTCGTGGTCGCTTGGCGTTGTGTTCAGGAATGTCGTCCCAGTAAGACAGATTTGCTCTTTCCGTGGCGGAAGACTGAAAAGAAGGTGGGGAAAAAATGGAAAGAAGTCACTCGAGTAGTTCTTCTTCACGTAGCACACTGTAATGTAACGTAGTGTATTATGTTGACAACAGAATATTCAAATTTTAAGAATATATCTGAGTACCGGGTAAGACTACTGACTACACTGTAATGTTATGGTACTACAGTTACTCACTAGTCGTTGTTGTACTTTTAGCGGAAGCTCTTCGTTTGCTTTGTAGACATCCTCCCGACGCACATTCAGCCAAGAGTCGTCCTCAAATTCAACCTGATGAAACAATGTTCAAGACGTTTAGTGGAAACGTATCGCTGCTATCGAACATGCACCGACGGGAGATGTTTGGTCTGAAATGATCGTCGCAGTGAACGCAATTTATGCAATTGCGTAAAGAAGCCTGAAAAACGGGGTACTGTTACACACTGTACCGGCGCTGCTAAGAGAACATTATGGTCAGTGGGTAGCGCCGGTTTCAAAGCTTCTTTTAAGCCGACAAACAGCCAACTGGCAGCCATCACTTGAGAGGTTTTCATATAAGCAATGCGTTACTTGACTCAGTATACTGAAGGCCAAACCCTAGTCACGTGGTAATCGCAGGTGCCTGTTTCATACATCCTTATAGTAACATAGTGGACTGAGTTGCGCGCGCTCTTATTGGCTAATCAGTAAAGGTAATATGAGTACAATAGTTCGGTCACAACTTCTAGTGTTTCTGGCCCCACTTAAATGGATTTCACACCATTTTTCCTACATAAAGTAACAAATGGAAACCAGTGCATACCTGATAGGTAACGCTAATCCTTCGACCAGTGACTCTTGCCATGAACAGATCTTGATCGTCTCCCCATTTGACTTGTACTTTGCTTCCTACAGGAATGTCGCCTCTTACACTATCGTGACCCTACAAGAACCAAACAAGTTATGACTATCTCAGTCAACATAGTGGTTAGGGTTTGCCAGCATGTCACAGAATGACATATTTGGTATATTCAAACTGAGCGGTAACTTACGGCAATGTCACTTGGTGGAAGATTGTCACAGTAAGTTCCATCATCGAATGATACCACGTAGTATTCCTCAGAAGTTGTATCGCGTACTACTCCATGGTAAAATCTGAAACACATACAAGTGACGGTAGTCAGCAAGTGGCGGTGTGACTATTAAACGCTGATCTTTATCAAGTTCCAGTTACCTTCCATTTTTGTGTTTGGCGACAACGGATTCACCAGAATGGATAATGAAAAAGTCACGTTGTTTTCCCTGAAAAGAAGATGATAATTAAAGGAAGATCCAGTGGAAAAAACTTCGCTATGTTATCTGAAAGTTTAAATGGCTTGGGTAACTATTAGGGACTTTAAGATAGGTCACTACGGTCGCCTGGGACGGTTAGATAGATGTCACGTCACGGAAAACACGTGTGACCTTTCACCGTCGTCCTTCTGGGACGGTATGTTTTCGCCGGGTTTCTCGTCGTGAAGACAACGGTAAAACCCATAAGAGTTCATGCATATTTATTTTCACTTTTCTTCTAAAACTGAGTAGCCACTGGGTTAAATATGCGTTGGCTTGTGCTTACATTGATTTACCTATCGGTGAAATGAAAAAAAAAAAGCGAAAATGTCTGAGTTCTTCATAACTTAGCTCGCGGCCGCATGGCGACTGCTTGTTTTCTTCCTAGCTATAGTGTCGTCCGCCATGGCAGAGGAAAATTGCCGAAAAGAAAGGTAAGGTCCAGTTCAAACGTTGATCTTTTCATGTACCAAACTTACCTATTTAGGTCGACCCAAATGATTCGAGGTTGATTCAGGCGTCGAACTTTAAGTGTAGTCGAACTCGATTCATTTTCATGATGTTCAATTGCAATGGTGTAGAATGCTTTAAACAAGTCAAAATAAATTTTAGTAATTTGTGCTTTATGTTCGGCACATGAGAACTTCGATGTTTCAATGCAACTGGGCCTAACAGTGATGATTGTAGCCGTCTTTTTTATAACTTAAAACTGTATTTTTATCAAGAAAAGATTTCTTTCACTCAAAAGGTGTTGGCTCAGGAAAGGAAAGTTCAAATAAAAACATCGACTACAGTTTTGAAAAAACTAGCTAGCTGTAATTTGTACCCTTATTCTTCTGATTGGTATTCTTTGTATAAAATAAGAAACTCTTCTTCAGTAATTGAGCCTCCTGCGAAAGAAATGACAAGCGAGTTTCGCACATGACTTCACCGTCCTCTGTTTTGTTGTCCGATCTTAAATTGAAAATTTTCGCGGCTTCTTACCGTCATGGACCCAGGCCGCCCGTATACGCATCCAACCGTCCCAGCCTACCGTAGTGACCTATCTTAAAGTCCCTATTTAAAAGCGTTTAAAACATTTTGACTGGTATTACAAACAACAGACTCACTTTAGTTCTTGACTTCTGATGTCTATCGCAGTACGTTTCAGTGGGTTGCGGCCAGTCACTTGGTTCCAGTCCGAACCCGGCCATAACAAAGCATGTCACATGGTAAGAAACCGCACACTTTCCCGCACAGCACTGCACGCATGCACCTTGATCTTTTCCGCTGGACGGCAAACTTGATCGACAGTAGTAGCACTTCTGTGTATCCACAAAACAGAGAACATAATAAGAACAGAAGTAAGGACACCTTAGTACAAATCTTGCATTTTTAACAACTGGCATATGTTAAGTCAAAGGCTACTTACAAGCTTTCGTCTTGCTGAACTGACTTGATTTGTATTAATTGTTTCTCTAAGATTAACATCTACAAAAATTACTTCAGGCACTGCCACAGCACAACCAACGTGGGCCCATCTAAAAAGAGGAATACAAGATAGCAAGCACAAGCCGGCATTGACTAAATAACAGTGAATATAAAGCAGAGGCAACAAATCCCTGAAGGGAATAAGGAGACAGTGCCCTTGCACCTGAAAATACTTTTTTTGGTTAAGTTGTGGAAAAAGAAAGGAGAAAAGCGGTTTGGGGCTCATGGGACAAGGTGTGAGCAGTAGCAGCTGACAGAGAGTTGGAAAAGCTTACATGCCACAGGGCATGAGGAGAGAAGGTGTGTATAAAGATTAGTAATGTTGTAAGATTCATAACTGGATTTTCTTTGTCTTTATAATACATTTTAAACACAGCCTAGTCCCAAGGACAAAATTGACTGAATTACTATACCTATTGTCTGTTGTTCTCTTGAGAGCTCCTCCTCCCAGGGTACAAAGGGAACAGTACTGCAAAACAATAAAATATAATATTGCAAATTTTCTTGTTATGAACCATCACACCACAAACCTCTGCTATAGGCCCAGTACCTTACACGGCAAAAGTAAGCCTTGTTAGGACTCCTTCATAACGTAATTTTTTGTTAGACAGAGAATGGGAAAATAATCTCCATATTGTCTAGTTAGGTTGTTCAAGGGTTTGATGAAGATGTCACTACTACATGATTTTCTGCACTATTATCAGATTTTCCAAAGTTTTCTACAGATTCTAAGCTGGAGTATTTTCATTGCCAGAAGCCAATACATTTACCATGTAAGATTATGATGTTTGGTTAGGGCTAGAGAACCAAAGGAAAGCTAATGATAAGAAAAGCTATTAATATAGGCAAAGTCATACTCACACTTGTTTGAACAGCATTGCGATCTTGTTGTGAACATCTCTGACATCTCCACCCACCATCGCTTGGTATATTGTTTACTCCATAACAACCTGACAAAAAAGGACACCATCATTGACATAAATTAGCCCTGTATGGTATTATTAGAAATCTTCAGGAGTTGGTCAGGCTTAAGGAAGTGTAAAGGCTATAGCATTTCCAGTCCCCCCAAACACCAACTGTTATAAAAAGCATGCACTTGTTTTGTTTTAAAGAAAAAGCAAAGAAAGCAACTTACTGGCGTGAACAAGCACTTTACATTCATCACATCGCAGTAGAGGACTAGCTGTATCTGTAGTAAACATGATGTCAAGCCATGAGCTCATACTCTCAGGGGAGGAGTCATCAGACATGAAACATATCTCTGGTACCCTTGGAACAGAATACGTCGCATAAGTGATGTCAGCTAAGCCTGCGATTAAGCTGGACAGTGGTTGATGAAGTTTTTCCCGAAGATGGGTCAAAATATCCCTCTGAAATGGTCCCTGAAAACAATTTTTAATTATGTAATAATTATTTAAAGAGGACCTTAAAAAAATTCACTGATTACACTGGTCAGGGATGCAAAATGAAAGTAGACATGACTTTTTTTTACTTCCATCACAAATGTAAATCACCCCAGAAGATTCAAAAAGGGGCTTTTCTAATGGCAGTTAAGAGGGTCACAAAAATCATCAAGGAAGTTCAAACACTTTTCTCACTTGTTTTAGCTAACATTGCTCACCTCCAATTCTGAGAAGTAGTTACACACAGAACAGTGAGCCCCAAGCTGTGAAAGGACAACATTGAAGGCCTGCTCCATCTCAAAATTGGGCAGCTGCTTGTGCCAAAGTCCACTGAGGATGCTGACCATGCTTTTATTTGATCTGCTGCTGTGTAATTCAGCACGTTTATGCCCTAAAAATTAAACCATGGCCTGCTCATTACCGACTGGGAAAAATAATCTTTTGACCTTAGTGAAAAACAGCACCATGGGTAAACGGGATTAATGGGTCTGCAACTCATTTGTTTCAATATTGATGACGTAACAAACATGACTTAAACAATGCAGAACCTTTTTCTGGTTTAGTTTCCTCCATTTTCTTCCGTCTTCCGGCACTGGTTGGCAAAGTGAAGGATTTTGTTACTATGGGTTGTCTCTTGCTTGCTGCTGACGTTCTTGGCAGTAATAACTTTCTGCTGTCACAAAACAAACAAAATTACATTTTTATAACATCCAAGGATTAAAATTTCTCTTTTACAAGGGAATAGTATTATTGTGATCACTTTCACCTGACAGGATTAAATCACAAAGAATTTTGTCTTTCCTTTAAAATTAAAGTATCAATACAAACTTCACAACAACTTGTGCATCATTGACATCAATCAATACATTTAAATGGCTTCTTACTTTTCAGCAAGAAGTGCTTCTTTCAATTTTGAGAGTGGCATATCATCATCAAGATCTATGATCTTGGATTTTGTTTTCCTCCTGCTTTTATCTTTCATTTCCTTCCTCTTCTCACTGGCTTCGATCTGCTGTTCCTCCTCTTCATCATCACTATCACTGTTGTCTTTTTGCTTGCTTTTCATGTACTCTTCCCACTGATCTGGCTGCAAAAAGCCCTCATACTCAGTACCAATATTTGAGTGTACTCCAACATAACCAGGCAAATATTCCTTGATTCTTTTAGTTTGTACAGGAGAATTTAAACTTTGGATCACTGTACATTTCTGGGAAACTACCCAGCTACCCCTCCCCCAAGCCAACATTTTGCCCTAAATACATACATACATACACTTTATTGAGCATCCCTAAAAAGGGTTTTTCAGCATCAATATTAAATAGACATTAAGTGTTAATGTTGGTGTAGGTGGGCAGTTTCCCAGAAAGGTTTAATGATCCCAAACTTTTATAAGTTACTTCACATGTACAATGTTACGTTACTAATCTAGCCTGCAGGGGCAACTTGGCTAAAATACAAATATTTCTGGAGATAAATGGCCACACTAAGGACATACTAGAGTACAAAACTAACCTGTGCATATATGGACCACACATTTGTAACACCAAAAGTGAAAATCAGGTGAAACATGGTTAGCTTATTGGCAGTAAATAAAATAATGCAAGATTAACTATTTAATCACTTCTAAAGTTACCTGATAAGTCTTGACAAATACATCCATACAGATCTTGACAGTATCTTTTTTACACATACACTGTCCAAAGAAAAGAAAGAATAAATCATGGATAAATAACACAGTGAGGCTGGCAGTGCTTTTTTTTTTTGTTTTTCAGGTGCCCCCGGCCACATACCCGGTAGTGCAATGGTCAGTGCAATAGCTGAACAACATCATGATCCTTAACAGAGCCGGAGTGCAATGGCACTGCCAAGCAACACCTGAAGGAGGGTACACCAGTACGCCAAAATCGCCCAGGAATCAAACCTGGCCCCCGGAAACGTTCCCCGCCCAACAGGGCACCTGAGCGAGTCAGGTGTGCAAGGACTGCTATAAGGTAACAGGTCCCACAATGCAGCAATCTGCATACAGCAGGACCCTTCTCAAAACCATGCTTTTTATAAGCTGATTTGTCACCATTATTTTTGGCTTCATTTTGAAGTTCCCTCCAAACCATGTAGTTTCCCATTAAACTGCCCCCACTGTTGATTGGGTTCAAAATTCTTAACAGTACATGCTGTAAAACTGACAACTTTTAATAGATCTGTGTTAGCACCTGATTTTGCATTAAACTGAAACAATGAGTTTGTACGGTTTATTGCTACAAAGTCAACACATACCACTTGTGCTCTCTTCCCATAATCAATCCATCTTTCAGATGCAAAATTTGTTGACTCGGCACAATTAAAGCCATTGTTGAAACCACAATGGTACCCATATGGAAATGTTATGATGAACTGGCCTGCTTCTTGAGTGATCTGCCAATGAAAACAGCCATATCAAAAATAAGCAATGGTGTGAATTTAGGCTTACAGTTTAGAAAGTGGATTATTTTCCACAAAACCCTTGCCAGAGCTCTTTGATGTGTTTACTAAACTAGAACTAATTTATTACACAATGAAAAAATGTCATTATTGTTCATAAGCCCCAAATGAAATTGGTTGCCTGGTAAATTCCTTACAGTTATTATAGAGAATGACTGTATAATACCTTGTCATAAGGAATTGAAAACTTTCGCAGTACTTGTGGAGAGATAATAGTCATTTTATGACGAAGAAATTGAGAACAGCTTTGGAAACTTCCTGGAAAAAAGCCTGCAAGAAATATACTCAATGGTCACTAAAAATGTTTTCTTCATGATAATAAATACATTTATTACACAATATACTACACTTCTTAGAAACTAGATGTTGGGTGAGAAAATTAAATAAGAAATACAATAGGGCAGGTACCAAACTTGGACTGTATCAACTCACAGTTGGGTGTATTTACATACAGGGAAAACTATAAGAATAATTGTCCGGTAAGTTTGTCTTAAATGAGGTGAACCAGGTTTGGGTTCTGTGGTTTGTTTACAATGTTGTAACTTATCCCTTTTTTACTTAGTTCTGGTTTGTTATATACTCTTTTTACTCCTACCTTTTGCTTAAGGAGGAAGGTGCATGGATACATTAATCAGCAAATGATAACTCATTGGAAGTGCAAGAGCATTTCAATGCTGATGAGTAAATGAACACCTACCAGCAGCTAGTCTTTCCAGGCGCTGTCCATGTTCAGGAGGTATGGCATACCTTAAGTCAGATGACAATAATTTACATGTAATTATCATTTGGATTTGAATTTATTATTCATTATTTTTCACTTGTAACCCCCATCCTTCATATGAAGGCTCTAAGGATCTTGGACTTAAAAGTGCAATAATCCTAATTCCATTGGATCAATCCATATAACCTCTAATCTAGCAAAAGTTGGCGAAAGTATTGCATTTGTCTAAACAGAAGTTCTAGTGTGTATACAGTCAAACTCTGCTTTATGAACATCCACTTAATATGAACACCTCATAACATTACTATGGACAGTTTGCTTTGTCCCTGGGTAAAAATTCCTTTACACTTTCTCTAGAAAACCTGTTAATATGGACACTTTCTATCACCCCTCAGTGTCTGTGTTAATGATGTTTGACTGTACTGCTGTCAGATCTTTCAGTTGGTTTCAGCCTCTGTTCTTTGGAGTCAGATACTTAACATGTTTAAGAGCAATACATGTTTGATAGACGTTGCCTTGTAAGAACTGTAATGCTTAAAGTTTACATGACAAGAACATGTGTTTTGGTCTATAGGTGGCTTTGCATGCCAGTAATTAGCGTTTCAACAAAAAGCCACTTAGTGCAATTTCTATCCTAGGTGGCTCCAAAGTTGTTAACAGTCAAACCACACACTCATAGTTTTCTCTGATGTTATTCAAATTTTGCCACCAAGAAATGCTTAAGTATTCTCAGACTGATACATCTCCTAATTTGCAAGAGGTTCAATCTAATTAAGTTAATATAAATTCTTACCATGTTTTAGGGGCTCCAAAGTGTAAATAGTTAATACTATACAGATCCATATCTTCAGTGTGCCAGGCAAATGATGCTTTCCACATACCAAAGTATAGATAAGGAGTATTCACACCTTCTATATGTACACCATATTCTTGTTTTATCAAGTCAAGAATTGTTCCTAAGTTTCCTATGTTCCACTCTTGAACATTCTTGTCAAAAATGGTTCCTGGTATATCCGCAGCATAAATGGGATTGTTAAATGTTACATTTTTCCAATACTTCCGTTCAATCTCATCAGGATCATTAGTAGGTGGTTTGTGACTAAGACAGGAATAAAACAACATAACAGTTAACTAGAAGTTCAATTAAGGGCCTAAATTTGATTTCAACTTGGCTCATGTGAAGTATAGCATCTGAACTGGGCCATATCATGTGTCAACTTGGTGATTTTAACAATAAAACTAAGCATTGCAATTTTTTTTAGCATTATGATGTTTTTGTGGTTTCTATTATCCATTCTCATTACAGTACAAATAGCAGCCACAGCATATGCAAAGCAACATTTACCATACTACTTTTTAAAATCAATTTAGTGTGTACCTCTCACTGTTGGCAAGTTCCTTGAAATCACTTAAGGACATTTCTTTCTTTTGGACATTAAACAACTGGTAAAGTCCTACAAGAAAACACACACACGCACACAAATGAGAATAGTCACAAAATAAGCTAAGCTTAGTTATGAGGCAGTCATGGAAGAAGGTGAGAAAAGGTAGTCAATAGAGTGTTTTCACTCACGTGGCCAGCATCTATGCAAATTTATTGGAACAAAAGAAAGTGTTTGCATAAGAAAAGAGTTCATCTCCCACAGGACTGGTTTGGGACACCAACATGGCCGCCGTTTCATTGTTTTGGGACACCAATATGGCCACCGTGACGTCATGTGAAAACACTCTATAAGTTTCTTGCAGGTTCAGGGGTGGTTCCATGTTGGTTTCCACCATTTTACAGAAATCGGTCAGATTTTTCATAATGAATATATATTTTAAATAATAAAAAAACTTTCCATGTTGAAATGTTGCTCCATACCCAATACAACAATGATGGAAATTAACCTTGATTAAATAATCTGCTGATTTGCAAGGATTCATTTGAGGAGAATGGAAGGGACCAATATCCTATCTGAATGACTCAGAAACCCAGGAAAGGGGACTTTGGGGAGTTAAAATCCAAATAATTTCTCAGTGGAGCATACTCCCCGCCCCCCTAGAAGCTTGCATCACCAGCACTTGTTTAGGAAATAAGTCAGTATTTATCCTAGATCTGTGTCTGGGGTTGGTTCTCATATTAACTCTTCAAACAACAAAAAGGATGGACAAGTGTAACGTTTACGGTCCAGGCTAATTTTAGAAGGATATACATATGGAGTTACTGGAGAACAACGGTGTTTATATCTCCCCACTAATTTACACCAACAGGCTGATTTTTAGCAAGTGAACATTTTTCATCTTGTTTTTTCTGAAAATGCCAACCAACCCTACAATTTCACAGATTTAGCTTTTGTGATGCCACCACTTCTCTTCTCTATTAGTTACGTGTAGTTTATTAATAAAAGTTTGTCATTCCCATGCCCTAAACACACAAAAAATGTTTAATTATTTCAGATCTTAGAAAGTGAAGACAAGTCACAGACTGGATTTAACTTTGCTTCTTGACCAGAGTTTCAAATGCACTTAAGCTAGCAATTCTCATCACTTAAGGGTGTTGTATTTAAAGGATTTTATTATTTGCATGGACAAAAAACTAGCTGTTCTATAAACTGAACAGTGACATCTTTGACTACTAAAACCCGGAAAAGGTGTGGGTAACCCACCTGCCCAAATTTCCCTCACGAGTGATGGAAATAAGCAATAATCTATTAGTGACTTTGAAAATCCTACTGAGTTCTGTTGTTGAACACAAATTGTGATATGTAACCAAAAAATTGGCAGAAATGGTTATTACTTTCTCAATTAGAAGGATGACTTTTCATGGGAAAGGGACTTAAGGTTTTATAATTTCCGATGACTTGGTAATTAAAAGAGATACAAGGCGAGATTAAACGGAAATACACCCACGAGATGGTAGTACGATGAATAGAGCTTGTGTTTTAAAATACAATATTTTTTTGTTTTATCGAGCTCGTACGTGTCTGGACTTGAAAACTTGCATCAAATAATTGCAAACAATAACAAAGAAGCAACAAAGCTCTTTCTTTACCTTAATTTAATGCAAGCTTATGTTTAGTTTAAATAACGTGATGAAAACTGCTTTCGAATTTGCTATTGTTTTCAACACGCTCCAGTGAGCATTTTGTAAACAATAAGTTTAACAGCAATGCACCTTTAAATCTAACTTGTTAAAGTCACCCTGATTATAACGTTTGATCTCAGAATAGTCGTTCGCGTTTCTAGCTCTAAATGCGACTAGTGTACACTTGTAGCTTGGTCTCATAGCAAATTAGGAAATGTTCTCATATGCGTGTCAAAAAATATAGTCCAGCTTAATTTTCACTTAATATCAGCTAATAAAAGGTCACGAAACATTCCTACTTTTTTTCCACTTTGAACCAAGCAAGCACTTTCCCGTATATATACTTAGTTACGCTGATGCTGTTGAAGTTTTATTTTCACATACACTCAACTTTTAGCTTTCGAGGTCTTTTCAACGTTTTCTCTTGCCATTTAATCTTAAGTCTGTCCGCTTACCTTGTGTTCCAGTAACAACTTGAAGTATAGGCGCAGGAATTGTGATATCTACGTCTTCATAGCTCCTTCGTGGAATCCATTCTTTTGGAGGTATGACCTGGAAAGGAAAGTATTCTTAAATACCGATGAACTGTCCCTGATGTGAAATTTACACCACGTGCAGTGAGAAAACACTGCATATAAACACAAAACAAAACAAAAATCCGACCGATATTTTCTGAGCTAACCTTAGCTACACCGGCCCGATGAGCTCCCATTTCTTCCATTTTTCGAATATAGACAGAAAAGTTTGCAAACTCTTCGAGGGTCGGACGAAATACCATGATTTTACTGCCCTCTTGTGAAGCCATGTTTGTTGCTTCAACGTTTCGGTTTAACACAAAGACTGGATCGTTTTTTAGACTCGGAACATATTAATCCTCAAACACACTTCAACAACGTTGAGAGTAATGTTTCCTGCTTTTCATTTTGATACATCAATTTAGAGGAAACAGCGAATTTACTTCTAAATAAACCGCAAAAATCTTTCTCTCTTTAGTCTCTTTGTGCGCGGCTCTTTTCTGTTGTGACACAGATGACATGACGTCTGCTGACCGCTCCGCGCTCCTCCAACCAAAGTTTTCAGTAGGGAGGGGTAAGTAAGTCTCACGGTAAAGAACTGGAACCCGATAGCCGCCTTGTAAACAAGAGAAAAACAAGAGTCTTTCGTCGACAGGTGTGAGGTGGACGTCCGCTTTGTTTTGAGCTGTTTCTATCGAATTTTTCCACTCCATGACACTCGTTATGTAGTTAAGGAGAGGGAATTTAACACTAGAAATGGCAGGAAGTGATGCGAGCGTTGGCAGTAAACACAGGTTGGTTGGATTTGACAACATGTCTGTCTGTTACAGTCGAATGAGGTGTTAGTTAATCTAATTTGTGAAAGGAGCCAAGTTTCAGTTTTAGGAAAATGTTGTATGCTATATATTTTTATATAGCGTGGTTAAGACTGAAACACTCATGTGGCCGAGAAAAGTATGTAAAGAGTTATATTTACTTCCCCTGTGCTTGTCCACTCTTCTAACCTGCAATTATCCACAAAATGGACGGGTAAATATAGTGCGTGAGTGCAACTGTCATGGTTAATAATTTCTATTGTTGGTTGATGTATGTTTGCTATTCTCAAGCTGCGCAATCATAGATCAACTAATATTTGAAATTATATAGATTTGAGCTAATGGGAGCAGAACACTTCTCCCAAACAAAGAAGTATATGCGGAAACATTCCAATTATTTCAGTATTTTATCTTTATAATTAACAATTAATGAATGAGGCTGAGTATCTTATGAAGAATTATGGAGGCCTATGGCCTCGACGGATAACACCCTCCGAGATCTCCTTAATTCTTCATATGATACGAAAGCCGAATTCAATAATATTGTTTTATTATTAATTCAAAATAATTCCTAGTTTAAAAACATGGCTAAAACATGGTTACCTCCATCGATCCTTAAGTTCCGCAAATATTCTCCAAATAGCAGATGTCGCCCTTCGAGTTGTCTTCTTGCTCTTCTTCCCATGTTTTTAGTTATTTTTTTGCCTAGTTCTTACCCTTGAAAGGAGTGAAATGTCTGCCATTTTTCAAGTTCACAACGAAAATAACTCAACCTCGCCCCCAAGTCTTCTCAGTTAACGGTGCATTAACCTGCAAGAACGTTGCATTTTTTATGTCATTTCCTTGCTAAACACAAAATTCTTCCAAATTTGGTCATCAGTAACTGGTTATGGTGAATTAAACGTGTTCTTTTATAGCTAATCAGAATTGAATGAACGAATAATAAATTCCTTTAACTGTTCAGCTTTATATGTTACAAAGTGAACAGCATCCTCTTTTATCATTCCTTTCCCTGTAATTCTAAAACCACCTTCTCAGACTGAGAGATCCAAAACATCAACATTAGTTTTCGCATTACAATTCAAGATAAAGAGGCAAACAAAAATTTCAAGTGTCTATTCCACTTATGGAATTCAGTAAACATTAATTTGTTTACATTGGTATTGCTTTGTTCACTGTAACAAATCAGGCATGTTAAAAAATTGGTGGTTATTATTACCCTTGCCTTAAAAACAGTATTTGAAAAGGGAGCTGTTTCAGTTATTATTTTACATGTGGAATCAGGTACCATTGTATTTACCCTGTTGCAATTGAATTGCACTGTCTATTAT
>JBBMOI010000012.1:21245000-21372500 GCA_038088405.1 Porites divaricata | reverse complement strand
TACAACGCCTCAATTGCAGTTCAATCAGAGTGGAAGCAGTTCCATCATATTTGTTACTGGGAGATGATCTGGTGCTATGCGTAAGTTCGTAGCTGTCAAACGTTTTCTAGCATTAGAGAGGGAGAAAATCACTTTTATTGCAAAAGTCAAATCGTACCACAAGACCAAAATAAAAATAAATAAATAAATTCATCCTGTCAGGTTCACCCATGAAAATATTCTTTTCGGCATTTATAACTTATCTGCTCATTTCCTGTTTTGAGAAATTGTCAACGCGAACCGGGTGATTACCGCCCGTGTGCTGTAAACTTGATTATAAATCTGTATTTTGTTTGTACACGTTTTAAAGAGGGATCTTGAGGCAGAAGCTCGGAAGGGTGGAGTGGAATGGCAAGATGTCGGATGATTCTATTGTTCACCTTTTGGCGGACAACGGAAGAAGGGTAGTGGAGATTGAAACACAGCGAATGAGAATCTCCCCGATCTTTCACTTCCATCTTTTCCTCGTGGGTAACCAAATAATCTTCACTCTTTTATTTCTGGTCACGTTAAGCGGGCTGATTCGAAAATCACTTACTGTACCTTTAGGTATGTAATGTATTTTTACCTCACTGCCTTTTTTCGGTGATGTTCAATCTCGTACCCAGAGTCTTCAGGCTTTTTGGACAGGGGGGCAACGCCGGGAAGTTGCCGGCGTTGCCCCGCTGTCCAAAAAGCCTGAAGACTCTGGGTACGAGATTGGGTGATGTTACGCTTCAATTTTTGCGTTATCAGATACAAGGGGGACTGGACCAAAGCTTACCATTACGCAGCTGTCCTTTTAGCAGAAAGCCGCTGGTCAAAGGTGAGAAAGATTCGACATATATTCATGAAAAACCCTACTTAGACCGTGCGCGTGCACGTAACTTTTTACTGCTTGATGTAGTGTCTCGAGAGACCTTAACATCAGTTCACTTTTCACTCTACAGACGACTTATATGTATCTGAAGGCATCATTCAGAGTTATGGCGCGACTGACAAACCAACAGATAGCAAAGGAGGATGATGAAGGAGAGAAAGACACAGAGGAATACATGTTCAGGTTCAATACTAGCTCAGACCGACCAACACTTTGCTCTTGAGTCCTTTCACACACAACTCAGTTGTAACGTTTGTACCTTTTTAGCCCAGGAGATGTAGTTTACTGCGCTTTTCACAAACATGTGAATTCTGAAGTTCAAAACCCAACTGACGATTGCGCTTTTCGCTGCCGTCAATCATGTTGATGGACCTCTTAGGAAACAAAACTTTACTTTAACAGGTTCAAAAGATCATGGTTTCTGATTTGTGAGTGGGTGGTGGATTTCGATCCGTTTTCTGTGTTTCTGTGTTTCAAGGTTCGTTGCTTGTGATCGTAATTATGATTGACGGCAGCGAAAAACGCAATTGTGAAGGCGGCTTTTGAACTTCAGAGTTCGCATGTTTGTGAAAAGCGCAGTAAGGATTTCGTCTCTCGACTCGTTTTTAAGAGGTTATGCAATAAGCAAATCATATAAAAAAGGTGCCCTTTTAAGAGAGAAACGTTTACACAGAGTTGCCTCCCCTTTGCCGAAAAAAGTAATTTTTTCAGTTCTAGTCCATAAGGCGAGTGGAAGTCAAACGACTTCCTACGCCGCCTCCTCCCAAAACGTTTTTCAGCCGTTTCTTTGGAATTCATAAAGAAGCAAAATCTGTTCAACATACGTGTTATATGTTGAACTTATTCCAGTGTAGTACAGTATCTCAGTTGTATCTGAGTGAATGTTGATGTCGTTGATCACACTTTTGTAACACAGATACCAATACCAATACTAAGGTAAAGATCTGAAGGCCCCTGTTTTTCAAACGTTGGATAGCGGCGCTATCCACCGGATAAATCAGTATCCAGCAGATAAGTATTGGGGAGACTAATTGCACTATCCACTGGATAGAGATTTGTCCGGTGGTGGAAAGCGCTATCTAACCTTTAAACAACCGAAGCCACCAGTAAAGAAAACTGCTGTATGCGGGGTGTAATAACTTGTGCTCAACTTTATGCTTTTGTTTATTTTTTTAAGGCGTCTTCCTGTGTACAAACAACGCATCGCTGGGAAATCCATTCCTTTTGAAAAGTTCTCTATACATAAAGCTAACAAGTATCTTGAACAAAGTAACCGACTTTTTCTTCCGGGCCTGGTAAATATTTGTTACATTGTTTGTGCTGTAATTTAACAGTTGCAGCAAAAATGGCACGTACAAGGTATTTGCGCTGAGTTTGTGTCGTCTTTCCTTTTTGTTATAGGAGCTCATTTTACTCTGGAATGGATTTAATGTCCTTCATCGCAGGCCAGATTTAGTTGAACCAATGTTAGAGCTGATACAGAAGTCTTTAGCAGAACTGGAACGAACTAAAGGTGTGTGAAGGCGAATGTAAGGAAGGAAGGGAGCGTTTCGTCACGAACTGTTAAGTGGAGGGAACAGTGAAAGTATTTATTTTTGTTAGTGTTATCAACACTTGTTTCTGTTTTATGATCAAACGAAGGGTTGTTGCTGATTTGAGGGAGATAGTGACTGTTCTCAGTTTATATTCGTCATATGTCGTGTTGACCTCGGGACAATTCTACTGCATGCTGGGGTCGGTTGGTTTTATTGCGTTGTTGTTGTTGTTGTTGTTTTTATCGTCGTTGTCATTCATTACTATTGTTGTGTTGATTGATTTCCATAGAACCTGTCCACTGACATGTGTTAACACTTCAACGAATTTTGAGTAAGAGAA
This sequence comes from Porites divaricata, assembly GCA_038088405.1. Lineage (NCBI taxonomy): Eukaryota > Metazoa > Cnidaria > Anthozoa > Scleractinia > Poritidae > Porites > Porites divaricata. The sequence continues at coordinate 21,369,727 of JBBMOI010000012.1, read as the reverse complement.
AGAACTGTTTCTGAAACATTAGCTTAGTTTTGTCAATCTCTGTTTTTCCCATTTCAGAAAAGAACGCCAATTACGTGGATGACTGGTGTTTAGGACACTTGCTCCAGGGAATGTGTTATCGCTGCATAAACAAACCAGCTGAATCATTGGAAAGCCTGCTAAAAGCTGTTAATCGGTCTGTTGTTATTTACAATATTCTGGTTTCACCTTTTAAGTTGAATTTCATGAATTAATTTATGGCTCTCGTAAGGGACAAAAGCCTTGGTAGTTTGCCTTTTCATCTAGTTCACTGCACAGCTGTAGTGAAATGCAAACTAGTAAGGCTGAGTCTTCGTGTGATGATTTTTCTCTACATGTGATATATTAAACTTGCGTGAAAAGGTATGGTAAGCTTGAATTGTGACTATATTCGGACAAACTTACTTTCCAGTTTAATTTTATGCTGCGATGGCGGTGTTTTATGTGCAGCTGTTTAATGAAATTTCAGGCGTTCTTAAATGACGTACTTGCTTGTCTTTCAGATCAAAGGACATAATTCAGGATCTCTATTTAGCTCCTTATGCGTGCGCAGAAGTTGGTTTTCTTCAGTTAGAGGAGGGAGATCTGGACCAAGCTAAAGAATACCTGCACAGAGCAAGGTATAACTGAAAAAACCACGCTTAAGACGTCAGCTCGTGAGAAATGATTTGAACTTTTTGAGAATGTATATGAGTTGTAAAACCTAGTAGCAGGGGGTTTCTGAATGAAATAAAAGCAGTGATAACAGGTTGTATAATTCAGACAACTGAGGCGCAATCGCCATGTTACCCGGCTTTGTAGGAGTGCCGGGTGCGGCCTATATGCATAAATGTATTGCTTGGTAAAGCTGCAAGAGAATAGTACCAAGCAACCCCCTCCTAATGGGTGTTTCTTTTCTTTGTCGTACAGGAAAGATTACGACAATCACATGCTTCAAAGCAGACTTCATTTTAGAATCCACTCTGCACTCCAGGAAATCAAACACACACGGAAGCAAGTTAAAGAAGCCTCTAAAAGGGAGAAGCAACTTCTTAAACGCTCCAAAAAGAATTCAAATAACAATACGTCATCTTCGTTTGAAGACTCGTCCACTCTCTCTCGCCAGGACTCCAGCTCGTCATTTGAAACCGCTCCTGAATATTCTTCTGACGATGATACCACAGAGAACGAGTGTGACCTGGGAAAGGCGTCAAGTCAAACAAATATGTCGAGGGAAACAGCGGTTTAAAAAAAGTGTCCAAATTATAAGCTATAATTTAAAATTGTTTTATTTATATTTTATTGACTTGCGTTTACATACATCCCCATGAAAGAAATTAATTTGTAAAAGGGAAATCCTCAGTTGAATGTTTAGTATTTAAAACTGCGGTTGGTTCATCATCTTCTTAGATATGGATTTTTTTTTACTGTGTAACCAGTACAAAACTTCTTTGTGGGCGTTGAGGCCCATGAAGAAGGCCAGTGGCAAAGTCCCAAAAACGACCTATTGCTGACTTTACCGACTCACGTTTTTATTTAACTTTGTAACATCTGCAGAAGTGTGAATTACCCACTTTCTCCCTGACAGACATTCTTGTTTCTCTGATTCTCTGAGTTGCCAAATGAAATTATTTTAATGTGATGACAACAAAGAGCCTTTTAAAATTTTTTAATAACTCGTATCAAAGTTACGGTATGAACAAATAAAATACAACTTTGGTGTTTTCTAGTGATGTAGTTTATATGACTTGTATGTTAGAAAGATAAAACTGAAGATTTTTTAACTAATGTATTTGTACACCTAAGATTTGAAGGGAGTGTGAAGTGAGTAAATAACAGACAAAGACCAAACAGTCGGCTAAGGTGCCCTAACCCATCCGGATCCGAAAAACTGTTTTGTACAGTATACCCTGTTTTGCTTTCAGCTTTTTACTACCATTAAAAAACACATTAATAATTCATAAAGAAAAGACGCAAGAAATTAATGTTTTATTTGTGTCTTTCTATCTGAATTTTTTAGACCAAAATAACCCCAAATCTAAATATCAGTGCAGGAATTAGTTGATCTATATCAGAGATTTTGAAGCCTTTCAAAAAACACGCAGTCGTGTATTATCAGGTTTAAAACGACTCTTGTCTTCGCCTCGAGTTTTAAAACCTGATAATACACCCTTGCTCGTTTTTTAAACAGTACATTTATCGCCCTTTTCAGTCAGAAAGATTGGTGATTTCTTTTTTATTACCAGTCCGAAACTTCATATTGTTATCGTGTTCAGTTCATATTTCGCAACTGTATTTCTAGGTCTCTTCTTTTTCGTGCTACTATTGACGATATCTGTTTCAACTGCTGCAAGCGTTGCTTAGAAACCTTTATTTCTTTCGTGCGTGGCATTCTTTTGGCCCAAATTTTCGGGCAAGCCGTCTCCAAATGTGGTACCTTCTTGGAAAATTCAGACCCTTTTAGGGGATGGCTGGGGAGTTGTTTTGTTTCAAGAAGTACTGGGACGAGAAAACATCGATGGCCAGCAGAGAACATGGACGGCAGGATCTTCAAGAGAAGAATACGAATGTTGAATATCAGCTGAACTTGAAAGCGAATGCGTATTAAAATGGACGGAAATACAGTGGAACAGCAGAGGTGATCAAAACCGTTGTTTTTTTTTTTGCAATTAACCGTGAGTGGTATGTTTTTCTGGACGCAGATCATCCGGCATTCATATATTTGTGGCGCTGTTTTGGTAATTTTAGAATTTACTTCCAAACCAAAGCTGTAGAATGTAAAATATGCGTAATTTCAATAATTCAATGTTATATGGGATTTTGCTATGATTTTCACACAGAGTTGAGTGCGTCTCACAATTGAGCAAAATATATGTACAGCTATTTCGAGAAAAGTTGTCGGAAAAAAATGTGCACCCGACAATCCCGAAAGGTAATATGGGATATGATCAAAACATTGTTCCTGACACTGTAGCACTCGCAGACATACGTTTATGGCCTCTCCTGCCATTCTTTAAAATTTCTTTGAAAAACAGTGAACTCAAGACCACCCACAACACCTTTCTCGAAATAGCTGTATATAAAATATCCGTCTCTAGCAGTTGTACATTGTGCAAGTGTGGCGTGATTTCGCATTCCTACCCGAGAGGTTTTTTTGTTACAGTGACCTACATAATGACAGATATGTAGTTGGTTATCCCTTCTCGATCTCCTGCGCTACTTTAAGAAATCTAAAGATTTTATATAAATATCCATTAGACCCAGCAACATGCTCCCTGTGGGTTTGTTGTAAAGACACAATAACTAACCCATAAAAAGGGTTTACAATCAAGATCGTGAATTTTCATGCCCAGCAAGCAGAGGCTACATTTTTGCGGTATGAGCTGGTGTGCGAAAAGTAGCCTCTGCCAACAACGTTCAATTTTCTATCGTGCGTGCACAAAATTCGTCATGTGGCATGCAAGCAAAATTAATCGTCAGGTCTGTCGTCAAATGGCGCGAGTTTCACGGGAATGAAAAAATTACGGCAACTCTGATCTACGCAGGACTCAAGTAATACTCTAAACCGGTTAAGAACAGGAAAAAACCTGTTTTTTGTTAATTTATTCATCCAGAATTCTGGACGGATTTGAATGGTTTTCGGCAGAGGCTACTTTTTGCCCGACAGCACACAAAGTGAAAATGTAGCCTCTGCTCACAGGGTAGAATTTTCAGGAACTTACCAGTAAAATCTTGAGTTTTCAAGGTCCTGTGAGTCTCCATCCTCGGAGACCCAGGGGCAGTCAGTCGGGTGGGGAGAAAAAGCGAGACGAAAGTTTTCAAGTACGGGCGAAAGAGCCCCTGGGTACCGACTCTCACCAAACTATTTCCAAAAATTCAAGCGAATGCTTGCTCCTGATTGGACACAAAATTGCTTTGTATTATTGTGCCCAATCGGCGAACAGTCTCTCCTGAGTTCTTTTCGTGAGTTCGTACACGACAGCCATTGTCTCACCACACTTGCTCGGTTCGTTCACCAAGCTTGTGCGTGCAAGGGAAATTTATATGCTGTAAGTAGGAGCAATTCAGTTTGCCCCGAGAATATTCTGTTTTTGACGGATCACAATGTATCGTAAACATTAGGAAGTTTGAGATGTGGCGGCGATGAGAAAGTCATACAAGCAATAGCTTGACAAGGCAAAACAAGAACTTTGCACGTGTATCACGCTTTTTTTGTACATTTCTTTGCCGTCAACTGCACGACTACCCGTGCAAATGCCTAATTTCACGTTTTTTGAAGGAAGTAAACAAGCAGTGACAAAATTCATTCTCTTCATGAACTTTGATATGGTTGATAGCTAGAAATTCAACTCCAGAAGAGTTCGCTTGCATTTGACCAAGTAAGCGAGTTGGAATAATCACGATAGAGACTGAAAAAATGTGAATTCACTTTTCCATGCGACGTTTTCGTGGCTGTCAGCCGTGGTGGTATCTTTTAAAAACTCCCTAATAGTTATGCAAGATGTGACCGATGCAAGCGTGAACACCTGTTGTAAGCTCAAGCTTGTATTTTTGGAAAAGCGTCTTTAGTTTTCGGGCAGACAGTATTTTGAAATCAAATGGGGATTTTATATCAAACTGAAAGTTTCCTGTCTGCGTTCGTTTCTTTGGTGCATGATCCAGACAAGCCGTGATCGAGACAATAGTCGTCGTGTACGAACTCACAAAAAGAACTCAGGAGAGACTGTTCGCTGATTGGGCACAATAATACAAAGCATTTTTTGTGCCCAATCAGGAGCAAGCATTCGCTTGAAGTTTTGGAAATAGTTTGGTGAGAGTCGGTACCCAGGGGCTCTTTCTCCCATACTTGAAAACTTTCGTCCTGCCTTTACTCCCGACCCGACTGACTGCCCCTGGGTCTCCGAGGATGGTTAGTCTCCCTCGTAGCTGTTCTTAGTTTGTGGAAAGGAGGGTTGCATGACAACACTAAAAACGGCTGCGAGGGAGTCTTGAGGTCCTGTTGCAAGATCTGGAAATTTTTAAGCTTATCACCATCAGCAATACTCCTCTCTATATTTGTTTATGAATGCCAGTTTGATAACACTATCCTTTCATTTATGCTAAAACCCTCAAAAAGCTTAACCGAGCTTCCAGTTCTTGGTATATGTGAAACAAGAACAGATCAAAATGCTTTGGCAGGACTTTACAAACTTAGTAGTTACTTATGGTGTTTTCCTCTGGTTGTGATGTAAGATCACTTGGATCACGGTGTGTCAAAGGTATTGATGAATCCTTGTCCTCAGATACGATTTTGCAATTTCCTTTGATGGATTAATATTAATACATGGTCCAGAAGATCTTAGATCATAAATCCTGATACAGATCACTCTGAAGAAATGCAGTCACTTCCATGAAAAAATTTGCATTCTACAGCGATCAGGGTAAATATTCTCTGAACATATCAGAAGCTATGGAGATGATACACAGAGCTGCAGAGCTTTGCTTCTCAAATAAGTTCATTGAAGCAAAGGATCAACTGGAGCCATGGTGAGAAGCAGTAATTAAAGTAGTACAGTTGAACCTCTTTGCAACAGCCACCTTGGGGATCATGGGAAAAAGTGGCCATTGTATACAGGTGGCTGCTGTCTGTACTCAATGTATGGACTGTCCACCAAAAAAGTGGCCGTTGTAGAGAGGTTGACTTTGTGGAGAAGTGGCAGTTATTGGAGGTTTGACTGTACTATAATCATATGATCTATAGTCCTGTTTATGCAGGAATTAACCCTGGGGATGCTCATTTCAAATTTAGTTGGGAAAAAGGGAGTTTCTCACTTAGAGTTTAATAATTCCTGAATAATATATAATTATAATAATACTAAGTTCCCTTAATAATATATTAAGGGAACCCTAATTTTAAAGAATCACAGTGACACTGTAGGCAATACTTTGTTATTATAGGCTATCCAGACTTTTCACCTCAGAGCAACAATCTTCATTATTATCATTATCATCAGTATCATCATTGTCATCATTGTCATTAACTTTTTTGATCATGGATGGTCAGTGGCCTTGTTTTAAGTCTGGAGCAACAATAAACTAATCAAATATCCCACTAAAAGAAAAAAGTTGTGATAATTATGGGTGCTTAATCAGGGTCTTAGGAGAATAGTCTTGCCTGCAATTTATAGGGACAGTTCCCCGAGAGGGGAGCTCATAGCCATTAACCTCTCATTAAAAAGTGTAAACATAAACTGGTACCTTGATTTAGTTTGTTAAGTGTCAGTTACTCGTATTTACAAAGCCTGATGCTATTATTGAATTTTTCAGGGTTAATCAAAGCATTTACCATTCAGTTGCATACAGCTGCATCATGTGTGTTCAAGCTCTGCTGAAATTTGAACAAGTATGGCACCTCTTTTTGAGTCTTTTAAGTGCACTGATTTAATACAATTTTATTTGCAGTAAATTTTTTTTTGTGGGTTTTAAATGTTATTCTTTTTGTTTCGTTTCAGGAAGCCATTAATAAGGCACATCTTAGCATAAAGCTTGCTATGAAGGTTTGTGAAAGGTATGTAAAAGTGAAGATATTTTAAATGTCCATCCTAAAATTGACTGCACTAACCATTCATTTTATGATCTTCTATTTATAATAGTTACCCCTCTGACTGTCCTTTGCTTGAAGAGTATTGTTATGGTAATTCAATAACTGGAGGCTAGGACTCCAATCTTGCAATCTGTAACTTTGTTACATTACTTCTTTAGACACCGGAAAAGGCCAAGTTGGTCTGAAACATTTTCAAGTTGGATTTGGACTTCATCTTCGGATGATTTCACAGAAGGTTGCTATAGTGATTCTTTCATGATTCTTCTAAACTCACTGATATATAATTAAGTTAGTAGCTTTGTAAGGAAGCATGAAGTAACTGCTTAGTAATATTAGTTGTTTTCATATTGGACTTTCAGAAGAAAAACATGCAGAGTTGTGTTATACAGAATGTTTGTTACTTGATGCCCTACTAACTTTTATTCAGGTTAGTCATGACTACAACAGCTTTTGTTATTCTGCTATTTTTAAAAGCTTAATATCATTCATTTCTTCATTGACTGTACTGATTCTTAGTTTGATTAACGTTTTATGAATGTTTTCATAGGACGACAATATTATCAGTTTTGTTTGGGGAGCTTTCAAAATCAGGAGCTGCTATCAGAATTACAAGTAATGATTGAGTATTAATTTGCTCCCAGCATATTCTATCATATTTTGTTAGTAAGTCATCAGTTGTTGATGCTGTTATATTTTAATATTAACTTGCATTGAAATAAGAAGTTTGTTTTTCACTGTTTTTTGTACAGAACTTGCCTTGAAATGGTAACAAATACAGCTTGTTCAACATTTCAGTCGTCACTTGTTAAAGATTTTGAGAATGGCATTCACTTGGGAATCGGGGGATTTAATTTGGTGAGTAGTGTTTCATGGCAGATTTTGTGTGATTGCTTAAAGTCAATTTGCACAAAACTCGGTTCTCCCTGTCACTGGTGGCTAACTAAAATGTTAATGGGACATTGATAACTTATGTCTTTCAATGTGAAACATGATGCACAGAGGGCTCCCCCAAGGAGTTCTGTATTAGTTAGTTTTCCTTTTGCTGTTCAAGGTCTGTCAGTCATCATGCAAAGTTTAATTTTAAGGTTGACATTTTGAAAACCATTTGACTAGAGATAAATGGCAAAAAAACATGGTGCAATGAATCACCTGATTTATTTCAAATACATGTTGTATCACTAGCTGTTTTTTTGAAGTAAGTTTGTTTGCTCTCTTTTTTATTTCAGGTTTTGTCTCTCCTTCCTCCAATCATAGTTAAATTGTTAGAGTGGGTTGGATTTTCAGGAGACAAGGTACATTTTTAAAATTTTGTTACTCTCCACGCGAAACGATGATTCGTGTTCCTTAAACATGTCATCACTAACCACACTAAAAGATATTTGTAACTCAAGTTTTGCCTGGCTTGTCCAGTTCTGCTTGGTTCTTTCAATTTTCTCCTTTCGTAATTATAATTCATTTAAAACTGTGTTCAAAGATTGAATTCTGTTTTGTTTTCATGTAACCAGTTTCTAGGGTTAAAACATTTACACAAGGGCAGCAAAGGTCAAACTTTAAGATCACCGTTGTGTTCTTTGCTTCTTCTTTCCTATCACACATGGATCACTCAGTATCTCGGTGAGTAGCAATAAGCGTACAAAACAAGACTTCATAGTCTATAATCTTTGAAGCCTAAGCGGCATAATCGATCCTTGTTAGTAGCATTCCTGCCACCCCCACCGATAATTACGTCCCAAGGAAGAGAAACAACTAAAAGCAAGTTAGTGTGGCCGGCAGTAGACATTAATAATGTTGTGTTCTTGTCTGTTCTTCCAGGTAATGGTGATGGGGATATGGAATATTCAGAACAAGCCCTTCTTCCCCTTCTAACAGCATATCCAAAAGTACGTATGGAGGATTGTAAAGAAAAATGTGTGTGAATTCATTGCAATTGCTTCAGTTCCTTGTGGTATATTTTTATAATACTTTGTTTTTATAACTCCTAGTATATAGTGTTAACTGTTTTAGGAGTATATTGGTTAAAGGATTTCATAGGTGTAAGAATGCTGCTTTGCAACTTCTTTGTTTATCACCGCCATGTAGTGGTTGCCGTCATTATCGTCATATCATTGTTATCTTATCCTTGGCATTTGAATCAGAAGCACCTCAGTTATCATCAGTATTCGGTGGAAACAACAGCCCTGTCCGGAACAACTGGCCTTGCTGACAAAGCTCAATTGTTCCCTTTGCTTTCATGTTCAACATATGAGATATCGAGAGAGATAAATTTAGTGCATGATAATTGTGATACACGTGAGTCTCGTCATACATGACAGTATTATCAGCAACAATTTATTATATTATCAAAAAAATTAATAATCAGTATCCACGAGTGCTTCACATTCTCATCTTGAGAACGCACCGAAAGTCATGACTACCACAATTGTCATTATTCTGTCTCAAATATTGGGCCATTTCTCCTTTGTTTTGGATTGATTGATATAGAAATTATTTACAAGACAAGCCTATTTATTTACCTGATGCAGATCGTTGTTTGTGGAATCCATTCTTAGTAATCGAAACGTGTTATCTGCACCCAGTTAATTTTCTTCTTTTACTTCCCGCGACAAATCTTTGCTAGCACCGTCTGCTTCACAGTATCTGTTGGTCCGCAGAGCAATTTAAATAATTTCCACTGATATATTTATTTCAGCAGGGATCTATATTTATATTTTTCGATGGACGCATTAAACAAGTTCGGGGCAGGCTAGATAAGGTAAGTGCTGGTAGTACATATTTTTTTTCAACCATCAGTGTACGATAAAATTATAACGTTAAGTGTGAATGATGTTTTTCAGTCAGTGACACAGGCGACCCGTAAAAGAAAAAACAACATCCGAAAGTAGTTCTGGTTTCTAGTCAGCTAACACTCTGCATGCTGCTAGGTTGATGCTGGACTAAAATGTCTACAGATGGTAACTTGATTCACATTGGTATAAACGCAATGATCAGTTAATATATAGAGGATATTACACGGTGGCGCGAAGATATGAATTTTATTTTCGAGTGGCAAAACAATATTTTACGAACGAGCGCAGCGAGTGAGTAAAATATTGTTTTTGCCACGAGAAAATAAAATTCATATCTTCAAGCCGCCGTGTAATGTTCTTTTTATTATATAGACAAAAAGACATCGATAAAGTAATAGAGGGAAATGACCGAAATTACGTCATCGATAAACTCACTAGTGAGATTATGGAAAATAAACCACTCGGGTCCCGGATGTAGCGTTTATGAATTTTACGAGTGGTATATTTCCCAGTAAAACACTCGTGTCTATATAATAAATATATTTATTATATAGACACGAGTGTTTTACTGGGAAATATACCACTCGTAAAATTCATAAACGCTACATCCGGGACCCGAGTGGTTTATTTTCCATAATCTCACTAGTGAGTTTATCGATGACGTAATTTCGGTCATTTCCTTCTATTACTTTATCCATGTCTTTTTGTTTATATAATAAAAAGAACATTACACGGTGGCGCGAAGATATGAATTTTATTTTCGAGTGGCAAAACAATATTTTACGAACGAGAGCAGCGAGTGAGTAAAATATTGTTTTTGCCACGAGAAAATAAAATTCATATCTTCAAGCCGCCGTGTAATGTTCTTTTTATTATATAGACAAAAAGACATCGATAAAGTAATAGAGGGAAATGACCGAAATTACGTCATCGATAAACTCACAAGTGAGATTATGGAAAATAAGCCACTCGGGTCCCGGATGTAGTTTTTATGAATTTTACGAGTGGTATATTTTCCAGTAAAACACTCGTGTCTATATAATAAATATATATATAGAACATTTTTCAGTTAGTGACCAAGTGTTTGCCATTGCCATGCTGTTATTGTGCTACAATTATTACCTTCTAGTGTTTTGAATGGGTTACCTGTGTAGTTGTGTTTGGTACTGTACTCAGTCTTTAGTATAAGAAAGTTGAAAATTGCAACGTGTTTTATAACTTTCCCCTCAGGCCATTGGTAGATACAAGCATTCAATTACTCTTCAGTCAGAGATTAAACAGTTTCATCACATTTTCTACTGGGAGCTCATGTGGTGTCTTGCGTAAGTAACTTACTACAAGCGCCATCAATCTGTGTCTGTTGAAAGCATTCTCGAAACTAGGGCCAGGAACCACCCATGCACATGAAAAGAGGACAGTTGCAAAGAACTTAACTTCAGTCTTATCTACTAACGTGAAGCTCATTAGAAGAAGTCCATCAGTAGATACAAGCATTCTTTTACTTGTCTGTCAGAGATTTCATCACATTTTCTATTGGGAGCCACCTCGCGTGTTGTCTTGCGTCACTTAAAAAGTAAAGTCGTGCTTCTTCAAACTTTATCGCGCCTATTCTTTCTCAGTCAATTCATCAAATCTTGGCCATTTTTTCTGGAGTTGAATTCTTAAAGACTGTATCAAAGTTCAGAAAAAGAAGAAAGAAAGTGTGTGGTGGAAACATCGTCATCATTATTAAAGTGACAATCGTGAGACAAACGATAAAAACTAAACCCTTTAAGAAGAAAGTCGTTGCCTTGTGTTCACGTCCTTCACAAAACGTGAAATTAGGCATTTTCACGTCGTAGTCGGGCAGTGACGGCAAAGAAATGTACAAAAAAAGCGTGATGCACGTGCAGAGCTGTTGTTTTGCCAATCTAAACCTATTTCTTTTATGCCGTTCTCGTTGACGTCGGCGTCATCGTTGTTTAAGGTGAAGTTACACGAGACGATTCGCAACAACGATTTTTAGCGCAACACAGCGTTGCAACATTGTTTCGAACAGTTTCAGCATTGTTCCAACATTGCAACGGCGCTGTGTTGCGCTAAAAATCATCGTAGCCTAACCCTAACCTGCTGCGTCAATAGCTTTCAGCATTGTTCAAGCTGGGGCCAGTAACCATCCTTTCACAAGTAAAGTTGGCAGCCTGAGTTGCGAATAAAGTAACTTGAGATGTAACGTGTCGCGTTAAAAGAAAGAATTTGACTGGGTGGATTGTTAGAAGTTAGATGTTACAGGCACCTTTTATTCAAATAGTCACGATACTACTCTTTAAATAACAGGACCCTAAATACTGGTAGCAACGATTTAAGATTATTAGTCGCTGGTAAATAAATAGTGTTAGGAGAAGGGATGCAATAAAATCTTGCAGGTAGAATTCACCATGAGTCCACCTTCGCAGTAAGGCTTCTGCGTATTTCAAAGCAACGAAAAAATGTACAACGGTTTGGATTTTTCCCACCTAATGAAGCCATTCTCTACTTTAAAATGTCATTTGGTATGTACATGAATGATGTGTTTTGTTGTCAGATACAAAGGAGACTGGGTCCAAGCAAGTCGTTACGCTGGTATTTTGTTAGATGAAAGCCTCTGGTCAAAGGTAAATCACAGTATTGTTAACATCGCCTTCCAGCAACTGGGTTTTGTACGAGCACACCTCGTCTGATAATTATAATAACAAAGCATAGCGGTTTTACAGAGAGGGTCATTTTAGTAAAGATTTGAGTGTTTTTTTGTCCTTTCTTGGTTTAGACTGTTTACATGCACCTGAATGCATCGTTTATAGTCATGACAAGACTTGTTAACCAGCCAATAACCAGCCAACAAGAAGAGATGGAAAAAGACTTGTTCAAGTAAGTGATGGTACCGAAGTGAGCTGGGGTAGATTTGGGTGAGCGATCATGCAATTGGTATCTTATTAAGAAAGAGTACTCAAAGTGTGTTTTTTTTTATGCTACTTGTTGTTGTTGTTGTTTTTATTTTTTGTCGTTACAAGGCGATTGCCTGGCTACAAGCGGCGAATTGGAGGACAGTGTCTTCCATTTGAAGATTTTGCCATTCACAAGGCAAACAAGTACTTTAAACAAAACGGCCATCTTTTTCTTCCTGGAGTGGTAAGCAACATGAAACCCCTCTTAATCTGAAATGCTAAATAATAAGAAAGTATCAACAGAAGCTAAGAAACTTTATTGAGAAGCTTTGTACGTCACATCCCTTTTATAAAAATGCGCTATATCAGATATCAGCCAAAAGATACCATACTCGTGACTGTACATAATTTTTATTGAGACTTGCCGTAAGTTTGCGCGCATGACGCATGGACGTCGTCTAATTACTCATAAAACCCAAGTTTAGACATTCGTTCAGCCAAACAAGAAGACCATGGCATTTGCTAATATTACTGATCTTGTTCAATCTTCACCCCCTCCCGCCCTCTCCTGCCGGTCCACTTCTGTGTTTCCGTATCCGTCAAAACAGCATTTTACGGGAGTCACGGGTGCAGTGGTAAAATATTTTTAGACGCCGTTTTGCAATAGCCTGCATCGCAGACGTAATCTAACCGCGGTTAGTAACGTCTGCAAAGTAGCTGTGAGATCCTTGTTCCAGGCCGTCTACGGACTCTGCAAATTACCAGAAGTAAGTTCCGCGTTTCTTTCCATCCTGATTGGCAAATCCAATGGCTTTTTTAACAGGCCAATCATGACGCGTACTCAAATCTGGGTACACAGGTGGGGACCCATAACAAGGAACAAGGATTTCAGCGCTGTTTCGTAGACGGACCTTAAGTTTAGTCTGTGTTCAGGCTACTACGCAACTGTCGAAAAACAATCGTTTGAGAGGCTTTTCGGTTAAATGGTTGACCTTAGTTGTACAGTAGGGATCTACTTAATTATTTAAGGCAACCAACAACAAGTCAGGGTCAGGTCCGTCAATTATATGGTCCTTAATTCAACACATATTCTAGCATTATCTGGCTGGCCGGTTGTGGGTTTGTTCAACTCTGTAGAATGAAAGCAAAATGAATGAAGAGTGGCAAAAACTAACTCCAGGTGACCATGTGAAGGTGACCGTTACGAGAAAGTTGACTACATTTTTGAGACAACTCCCTTTATTTTAACAGGAGCTTATTTATTTATGGAATGGGTTTAAAGTGCTCAGCCACAGACCTGATCTTGTTGAACCTTTGATGAATCTGGTGGAAAATTCGCTACATAAACTGCACAAAGCAAAAGGTGAGGACTATTTCGATGTCATGTTGGTTTGTCATGAGGAACGCCATAAAAAATTTTGACTTTTTACTTGCTTGCTTCGCGATAAATCGAATATTAGAAAATGTTTGGCAATATTACACGTTTATCATGATCATATGACGCTACTTTGACGTACAAAAACGTTTTAAAGATATAGGGCGAGATTTAAAGATTTAAAAAAGTTGTTTGTTTTATAGATGACTATGGAAGTTACCTGGGTGACTGGTGTTTGGGTAAATTGCTCCAGGGAATGTGTTGTCGATGTTTAAACAGGAAACGAGAAGCCATGGAATACCTGAACGGTGCTCTCAGTCGGTTAGTCTTCTTTTAGTTTTTGCGATTTCTTTTCTCTGTGTTTTTTTTGTGTGTATAAATAGCGTTTTGCCATTCTGTTTCTTGTTGTAGATCCAAAGATTTGAGCAACGATTCTTACCTGGCTCCCTACACATGTGCAGAGATTGGATTTCTTTACCTTGAAGAGGGAGATCTGGAATTAGCCAGAGAACACTTGGAGCGCGCGAGGTTAGGTATTGCCGGGGCGAGTGTGTGAAATCAATACTGGGTTACTATTGGGTTGTTTCAATAGCGGTATAGGACTGTTTTGGGTGACGTTATCGCTTCTTCTTTTGGTCATTTCTTGTCCTCACGGGAAATTGGGTCAAAGGTCCTTACCGAAACTATAGTTGAGAATCCCGATTTCTTGATACATCACCGAAATGCATTGATCTTGAAGGCCTGGGAAGACGCCGTACAGGGACTAGTGTCCCTTGCCCACGAACGTCTGGGAGGCAAAGTGGACCCAGTCTAATAGGGAACCTACAAGTGTTCATCAATGCATTCGACCTGATAACTGATAACTAAGTGCCTATGACTGAATCATTGTTTGTACGTTCTTACTAGGAAACATCCGGATCACTTGTTACAAAGCCTTCTTCATCTACGAATCCACGCCGCTTTACAGAAAATAGAAAATTACTCCATTCAAAATGAACTGTTTGGGGTGGGTGAAGAATTTGCACGGCCTAACCAAGCACTCGTGAGAAAGGAAGACCTGGAAGAATCAGGAAATGAATCTGAGTTTTTCGATGCTGAAGAAGACTGGGATGATAGTAGGCCTCAACAAGACTCCAACTCATCATTTGACATCATATCGGATGATGAACTTGATACCATTATATCGTAACAAAAATATATTTCAATGGGCGATGTTAACAAGGACAGCGACAGGTGTTGTTGGCATATAACCACAACGATACTTTTGAAAGAGAGAGGACAGGTTTGGCTTTTTTTTGGAGTTGCGAGAGTGTGCTCCTAACCTTTTTCAACCAGACACGTTAAAGGATTGTAAAAAAAGACGTTTTCCTTCGTGTAAAATAAGCGCTAAAATTGTTGTCATTCTACCGTTTTACGTATGATAGGTTCCATCAATTCAAGCCGAAGTTATTTCTTGTCACTTTTAAACAGGTATATAGAAACTGTGATTAGGATCTGTACATACATATTTAAAATGTGATGTATTTATTCCTATTATATAACAACTACCTTTCCCTAAGCCTGAAGTTGAATTGTATAAACTAAATTATTTTCAATGAAGGGTCCATATTTTTACGTTAATACTTTTCAAAGTTGTTGCATGTATATTTTATCTATTTCACGCCAGTATATACACATATTTTGTCTGATATCGGTACATTGTAGTCCCGTCTTTTGTAGTAACAACATTTGAGATAAATAAAATAAATAGTCAAGGTTGTCTGAGGATTGACATTGTTCTCTGTTTCGTATAGTTTATTATTGTTGAAAAGAAATTTACAACAGTGAATTACGTTAATGTCGACCGGCTAAACTTTCTACACCTTTAATCTACCTGTATAATTATCTTGTATAATTGGATCCCTTACTGTTTTTTGTACAGCATTCCACTTCAAGTATGAGCTGGGAAAGTACCAATACTGGAAAATTCTATCAAGCCACCATAAAATATACTTGTCTAATACATTTTAAGAAAGACCTTACCCCATATATTAAATTGCCCTATATACATTCAGTGTACCTTGTACATGCAGATTTCAAAGAAATATTTTTTCTAATCTTTTCTTGCACTTTAGTTCTATCTTTTGAGTCTACAAATGGAATTGTATTGTTTAATATTCAAATAAATCCCAATTTAAGTAAAACTCCTAAGCAAAGTGACCATTCATTTCTATGACTTTTATTGCATTACAGCAGACTAAACTGAAATTGGAATTTTCCTGGCTGATTTACTTCCAGCTATGGTGATAACCTTCTCAGTATTAAAACAGACAACTAATAACATTTACAGAATTAAGATCCCAAAAGCTAGCACATCCTTGCTGATTGTTATAAAAGTAACCCTGGAAAATGAGTTTCATGTTACTCAGACAATTTACAACGTCCTCCTACACAGGCTTCACTGCCGTGGAATGTGCTCCATGTTTCTCTGGCATACTATACAGAAAGGTAGCCGCTAGAACACCACATGTACCAATAAAAAAGAAACTAAGAGAGAAAGAAGAAAAAACATTTAAGAGTTAATCCAAAAAATATATTTTACTCTGGTTGTACAAGAGGTCTTTTATGAAAGAGTTTCTGTATTTCCTCAAACAATGGCCAGGGGCAATTATTTCTTTCTTTGCACAAAAGAGGGGGGGGGGGGGGGGGTTGATAATTCAAGGGAGGTGATCATTTGAAGTAGTGCTCACTGGAAGTCGTGCCCTAAGTATTTTGTTTTATTTTCACATTAAATTAAAAAATAATCACATCAAGTAAACTAAACATGGGCTTTTTAAGTGTTCCAAATTTGGTTCCTTGATTAATTTTCAGAGCTTGAATCGACACTGATCAGTTTTGCCATGTCACGTTCCAGTTCAATAAAGACGGGGAAGGGATAAAAAAAGATGACATGATGGGTGGGGGATGGGGTGATTATTCAAGGGAGGTGATTATTTTAAATATTCCCATCCAAGGGACAGCTATTATTCGAGGAAATATGGCATGCCACAGTTTCTGTGTATTTAGACTGAATTCTCAAGTTTAGTGCTTGTAATCCATTCTAATCTTGCCCATTCTTACCTATCCTTAATCATTTTGTACCTCAGTATTACTTCTAAATAATTATGTGTCATATTTTTTATCTTGATAAACTAATATTTCTTGCTTTTCTATCAATTTTAAGATGATTTTGTAAAGTCATATAACTTCATGTACTTTTCAAATTATGGCAACATAGCTCTCTTCACTTCACTTCCAGACAATTCAGGGTCTCAAAGTTAGATAACTTAAAAATTATTTGGACTTTCCATCATAAATACATTGGACTACCCCACAACTAATAACGTATACCTAAACATTTAACAATAGAGACCTAAAGAACATGGTGAAAAAAGAAAGCAGCAAGTAAGAGGATCGGTCAAAGCAAGGTAAAGCTATGTTTAGCAGTTACAAAATAATGTAGTATGCCTGTTTACTCACTTTGTTGGCTGAAAGTCTCCGAGGAAATAAAATGACACAAGAGATGACACCACTATAGACACCGAGGTGGCAAACCCCTTTAAGATATTGTCAGCATACTTCACAACTGCTGCCACTACTAAACCACCAAAGGCCTACAGGTTAAAATAAGGAACGAGCAAGACATCAACCTTCAGAACTTGTTCACAGCCAATTAATGTTTGGTTTCATGTGCATTAAAGCTTTTTCTTTAAGAAAAAAATGTTGCATTGACTGTACAATTTACAGTTGTGTGGATGTATTTTGTGGTTCAAACCAATTTAATTTGTACTTTTCTGTGATTAACCCGTCCACAGTATTTGAAACAAAGTAAACCAGAAATATTGTAAATTTTCAAGCCAAAGAGAAATTAAACAGCAATAAATAAAAATGGTGAACACAAACAAATTATACACATCTTTCTGTATTATAAACACCTGAAGTGAAATAACCATCCAGGTTATACTCTTATAGCCTTGAAAGAAACCTCCATGTCTAATTTGATTTCCATCATTTATAAAAACAGCTATCAAGCCAAATACTACACCAAAAGCTCCTGTAAACAGAAAAGCATAATATTTCAGTTATGATTAGGCTTTAACTTTTACAGTGTGATACTGTTCATTAGGAAAATTATGCCAAAGCTTTGTCAGTTTGGGACGTACTGTTCAGGCTATGGCCAAACTTTTTTCCATTCAATAAATTATAAATCAAGATTTTTTCTAGAAATTGTGAAAGAAAATCAAAATTGTTTTTCCCAAATTTCCGACAGCTCGTCAGTCTTTCTTGTTCACACCATCACTTTGACCTCTGGGGACAAGGCCAAAAACAATAGTAACCTTGGGAACTAGAGCCAAAGTGAATAAGGGACGGACCATTAGAAAACTTGTGGGGTGGGGGGGGGGGGGGTGGGTGAAGTAACAAAAAAGATATTTGCACAAGGGAAAATTTAATGAAAAAAATTCATGCATGCCAATTAACCCTAAAAAAATATTCATGCTATATTGGCCTAAAGAAAATTCATACAAGGAATTTGATAACGAAAAAAATTCCTGCGGCTTGAAAAATCCCCACCTCCCCCCCAATAAATTTTCTAATGGTCTGTCCCTAAACAAGGCTATATATTATCATGGGTGCTCTCTTTCTATGTTGTGTCAGAGTAGAGGGAGGTATAAAGTGTCCCAGCCTCACCACAAAAATTAGCTTGAAAAAAAAATCATTGTTTTCTTGACTATACACAGCAAATGAATATATTTGCTAACCCTTTTTCCTTTTGTATCCATTTACAATATATTATTAATAAGACTTTTATAGTTTAGTATTCAAAATGATAACCATTTAAGCCTCACTGTTGATAACATTTTCTAGATATATTGTAGCATCAGCATTTTAGGGAATAAGCCACTAACAATAGGTTTTACTATACATTACCTAACTGGATATTTCTCATCCAAATAGATGATTTAGTTCCCTTTAAAATTTTTTCAAAGTAAACACCGGCAAAACCACTAGAACAACAAGCTGTCAAGACTGCCAGTAAACCAACAAACTGCCCTGACAGGGAAAGCTCTTTAGCAGTATGCTCTTTTCCTTTATCTGTTCTCCACTAGTAAAGATTGTAAAAGCAGAAATCAAAAATACCAACAATCAGGGAACATCATTCAGTTAAAATTATAACAAGGTTGATTTAAAAAATGTCTTTATACAAAGGAATGAAAGAAAACAAAAAAATTGCAAAAGCACAAACACTAGAGTAAAAACAGTAGGTATAGTGCTAATGATTACACTTACAATGCAGGAGAAAACTTTGAATTGGATTTAAAAAAAATTGAAAACTGTCAATCAAAATGACAAAAATTACAGAAATCTTGCATCAGCTTTGATGTAAGATCATAGTACTCACCTCTCACTGACTTCACAGGTCGAACAAACTTATGATTTCTAAAAACTCTCTCAAGCAATTGACTGTTAATTTTCAAAACACTGTGATTATCCTGTCTTTGATTTTCATCCAGAGGTAAAGTTATGACACAAATGCTTGGCTGTTGTGTTTGATATATACCAGTGCATGTAACTCCTCACCTGAACTAATGTAACTCCACCCATAAGAAGAAGGAGAGAAATCCACTTCAAAATGCTTAATTTCTTTTGAAGCATACAAACAGAGAACAATGCTGTGGTTAAAATCTTCAGCTGATATGTGACCTGAAATTGCAACAATAATTAAGTTACAGTAATGAAACCAATGTATACTTTACTTGTCAATTTGGCAATAATTATTGTATTACTTACCCTCAAACAATAGCCCCACTTCTGTAGTGATTATTGATAGCTCCAATTAATTTTTAATTGCTTCATTCTCCTCAAACTCAATATGGTGATGTCTTTTTTTCCTTTTTATCCATTTCGTCTTTTCTTTCATTATTTAAATTTAGTGATCCCAGCGAGGTTTAAATAACAAAAGCCCTAATTTACACAAGAAAGCAATACCCTGAAGGATTCTGGTGGTAGTAGTAACATGATAGTAAGTCAATCAACTGGCCTTCCTCCAGTCTCCCCTCATTGTTTTTCAGTCTATTTCTTGCTAGCACTCCTCTATCTGAACGTTTGAAATAGGGTCAAGTCAAATCAATTTTTACTAAAACTCACACAGAATATTAATACAATTTAGTGCTTTTAAATATAAAAATAAAAGATTGTGAAGAAGGAAAAGAAATTTTTCAATTTTAGGTTCATCATGCAGAGTTTGGGACTCAATGAGTAGGTGACCTAGCTAAAACAAGAATATGAGCAGAAGGAATATGGTGACAAAATACCTGTTTTAGATAAAAAGTATTATATCACTAATTAACTAGTAGTTAAAAAGATAATATAATCATAAAACTTCAGGAATTAATAACACTATTATAACCATCAATCATAGAATTCTTGATATTTTGATAAAAACTGTAAAACGGCTTGATTTTCTTAACATTAGTAGATAAAGAGAGGTTGGTGCCACTGTAACAGAGAGAACAAATGGGTGTTGATAGTGATAATAATTATATAAATAAGAGAGAGAAATCGGTAGCAGCTGGATTCCACATGAAATTGAAATTTAGGATTTTGAAATGAAAAAATAAATATAAAATCAACAGCACAGAAAAGTCTTGATTACAGGAAACTTTACTCGAGTGACATTTGCAAGAGGAGATTGATTCTTCTTAAATATGCTTTCATTTGTGTTCCCATTTTATTAAACCAGAACAACAGGCTTCGGACATACCACAACACTTTATAGATAAACAAATTTATTAATTAAATATTTTTAATGAGTTTCAAACCTGGTACGTGGCAGCATCCAAATTAGAAAGAGCGAGGAAGAGAAGATTGTTTTGAATTGTGTACAGCCCAGAGGGCACAGCCAGCCTTAAGTTCTCCCATGGTTTACCTAAAATCTCTTCCCTTAATTGTCCCACGAAATACGACCATCGATAGTGTGATCCATGAAAAATAACAGCTAAACATGCCAGGATCTTAAAGATTTCCGAGAATACCACTGCTGTAGAAGCAATATACATTTCTCCATGTGTTCTTGAGTAACGCAACGTGAGGACCATAGATGATGTTTGAACAACCAGTATTCCTAAACATACGTGCTTAAGTGATAGAGATATGTTCTTTGGAAATACTGCAACACGAAAAAAGTACAATTCGTTTGAAACCATTTAAATCTTATTAACTTTTAGACCGTTCTCCTCAACACATTAGGGACAGATAGGTCACTACAGTTGCCTGGGACGGTTGGATAGATGCACATCATGCAAAACATGTGTGACCTTTTACCGTTGTCATTCTGCGACGGTATGTTTTCGCCGGGTTTCTCGTCATACAGACAATGGTGAAACCGATAACAGTGCATGCATACTTATTGTCACTTTTCTTATAAAACTGAGTAGCCAATGGGTTAAATATGTGTTGGCTTGTGTTTACATTGATTTACCTATCGGTGAATTGAAAAAAAAAAGAGAAAATGTCTGAGTTCATTCACAACTTAGCTTGCGGCCGCATGGCGACTGCTTGTTTTCTACCTATAGTGTTGTCCGCCATGGCAGAGGAAAATTGCCGAAAATAAAGGTAAGGCCCAGTTCAAATGTTGATATTTTCATTTACCGAACCAGCAACTCATATGGGTTTCTGACCGAACTTAATACCTATTTAGGCCGACCCAAATGGTTGGAGGTTGATTCAGACATCGAACTTACTTAATTAGTCAAACTCGATTCATCTTCACAATGTTCAATGGTCTAGAATGCTTTAAACAAGTAAAAATATATTTTAGCAATTTATGCATTAGTTTCGGCACATGAGAAAATCGACGTTTCAACTGGGCCTAACAGTGATGACTGTAACCGTCTTTTTTGTAACTTAAAACTGTATTTTTATTAAGAAAAGATTTCTTCAACTCAAAAGGTGTTGGCTCAGGAAAGGAAAGTTCAAATAAAAACATAGACTAGTTTTGAAAAAAAGCTAGCTTTAATTTGTACCCTTATTTTTCTGATTGGTATTCTTCATATTAAATAAGAAATTCTTTTTCAGTAATAGAGCCTTCTGCAAGCAAGTTTCACACATGACTTTACCGTCCTCTGTTTTGTTGTCCGATCTTAAATTGAAAATTTCCATGGCTTCTTACCATCATGGCCCCTGGCCGCCGGTATACGCATCCAACCGTCCCAGTCTACCGTAGTGACCTATCTTAGGCCCGTTTCAAACGCGTGCTACTGCCGTGGTGAACTCAATTGATCGAATTAAATTTGACTTTAGCACGGCACTAGCGCGACGTTTGAAACCAAGTCGTGCTACTGCGGTGTAGCACGGCAAGCCTTGCCGTGCTACACGGCAGTAGCTCAACTTGGTTTCAAACGTCGTGCTATCGCCATGCCGAGCTCAATTCATAAATTACAAGTGTATTAGAATACATTTAAAAGTTTGCTGAGCCATTTCTTTATTATTGTGTTTTGTTTTCGGCAACAGCCGTTCTATTCGACTGAATTAAATTCGACGTCTAAACCCAAGTCGTGCTAGTGTCGTGCTGCAGTCGAGCTACAGTCGAGCCAGCTTAGCACGGCAGTAGCACGACGTTTGAAACAGGCCTTAAAGTCCCTAATGGTGCACCCACATTCAGCACAATAACTCAAATTATAGACGTAAAAAACTCCACATAGAACTAATATAACCTCAAATGGTGCTTAAGAAGCTGTATGGAATGTTTTCACCTGTTCATTGAAAATAACTATCGATAAAATTTGGCAATACTGAAGTTATTACCTCGAAATATCCAAAGGTATGGTTTGGATAACTTGTCCGCCATCTTGATTCTTGTTACAATTCCGCTGACCACCTGTTCGCACACTCAAAGTTTCCGGAAAGTTTCCTTGACAACAAAAGTTGCTGTAAAAAACGTATTTACAAAATGTAAATAGACCCAACATGGCCAAATCGAATTGCAGAAAAAAAAATGGATTTAGGAGGCAGTTTGCAATATTACCATACAAAAAGAGAGAATTTCAATGGGAACCTAGCCTGCGTAACAAGCGTTTCCGTTTGGTTTCGGAGCAAAGAAAGACGGAGGAACGGTATTCTAGGTTTTGGCCGCGCGAGAACTAAAAAAAGAGCCAAAAAAATGAAAGTGGGGGGAGGGGGAAGGGAAGGAAGGAAACGCTTGCAGACAAACCCCTGGATTTTGAAAACCTGCGTTCGCCAGCGAACGCAGCGCCTGATTGGCTCGGCTAGTCGAACAATGTTGACATGTGTCGATCAAAGATTGGTTTCATACTGAGATGACGGTATGGTACGTGACACGCATATTAATTTTCAGTTGTTGTTGTTTTAAATTCTGGTCGGCAAGATTTGCGATCCAATGCAAGAGCATATTTCTTTGACCTCTTTTGAAACGTAAGGCCCTTCTTGCGACTAAATAAGGGTTTCAGGTCGTTTAATTTATTCTCCAAAGTGCCTCCTGGATTGATGGTTCGGATTCATTGACATTTCAACATAAACGCCGTCCATGTGTTTCAAAATACAAAAGCTGTGGCTATATGGCCGGTAACCGGTCAAGGTTTTCAAAATACTAAATGGCCGCAGTTCTATATTCTTAGTAAATCTTACATATAGCCACGGCGTTTTTTACAAAAAAATATATTTTGGGTTCACACACACGCGTCCTCTGAAGTTCATTTCCGCTCCACTGAAAGCCAAACATTTTATTGGTCAATTGTGACAGCTGATGACAGCATCAAATGTCGGTGCGCGAACTCAGGCATGACAGGCCAAGTGGGCGGTTTTCAAAATCCCAGGGTTTGTCTGCAAGCGTTTCCTTCCTTTCTTCCCCACCCCCTCCCAGCTCTTTTATTGGCGCCATTTTAGACTCTCGTTCCTCATTCTTTGCTCCTAAACGGCACGGAAACGCTTGCTACGCAGGCTAATGGGAACCAGGAGAGGAGAGTCTCCTTAAAATTGGCCTTATAATACATTTATAAAAACAGCAACAGTGCCTATTCCTTATGTTGATTATTCATCTTACAGTTTTAGGTTTCTTTTCTATATTTTAATCAGGAGCTCAAAATAGAGAGAGAAAAAAGAAACGAAAAGGACTGAAGACTGAGAGTCTTCCTCAGTCCTCCCTCGGTCCCGTTCGGCCGTTGGCACTGTTCGCAGTCCTAGTTCCTTCGTTCTAGTTGATTTACTTTTGGGTGCTTGTGTTTGGTGCAAAATGCATCCTTCTATCTCGGTTTTTCTCGTTTTTGCTGCCTGTTGTTCTAATGTAGTACTTTTGGAGTTACTTGTGAGGTAAGGTGTTAAAGAAAAACAAGACAGGCTTTTCAGGCTTCTTTTTTCTCTTTAACACGGATCGCGCAAATAATGCGAAGCTTGCTTGAGCTTAATTTGTAAATGCCATTTAATACATGCTCTAACCGTTAGTGGAAGGAAACATTACAGAACTTTCAACTTCGAAGAAAGAGGCTGTCCATGTAAAATGTCGTTAAATATAGATTGCCTCACTTATTGAGGGCGGAATTGCTGGTTTGCACGTGACGTTCGGCGGCCATGTTGGTGGTCACGAACAAAAGCTGAGCATTTCTCTCCTCTGGGAACTAAACTCCATTTTCATGTAAATTTTTCGAGGAAAAGTTCTATTGCATTGAACCCAACATGGTCGCCTTGTCACGTGGTTGCAAACCATGAATAGTGATTATGCAATGGTAGCTAAGGCCAGGGCTGGGTCATGCGGTAAGGGATAAGACTGTGACTTAGAGAAAAGGGTCATAATACTAGGATTCCTTTGGAGTTATGCAGAAATGCCAACCTTTGGAGAGATCACATCTGGAGACTGTCTCAACCCCTTCCCCCTACTCCCCCAATAAAACAAATCCTCCCAAAACCAGGAGACTGGGTGATTTTTCATGTATCTGGAAGACTCCTAGCTAATCCAGGAAGGTTGACGCATATAAGGGTATAACAGAACTAAAATGCCAGTTTATAGAGCAATGGCAGAACTCAACAAGATCAAACATTTGCAGATGTGCCTCATGCAAACAGCAGAGCATGTATTGTCTCCGTATCATCCAGAATTGCAACATAACCACATCTTTAATATACTCTTATTTCAGAGAAGACCCAAGCTGTGTGAATACTGTAACATTTTGCCAGTTTCTCTTCATTGCTGTAGAAGGATTCATATTTACTGCTCACTTTGGAACAAAGAAACCTGTTATTCCTATAAGGTAACTTAATAACAATCTAATGTTACTACAGACAGCTATCCCCCACTGACAGGCCAGTCTGTCTGTCTTTGCCAAAACGAAGACATAAATTTAATCTGGGGGAAACTTATTGCATCCATGTAGGCCAACTGACAACTGACTAATGACAAATGAAAGGTTATAAAATCCAAACGTTCCCAGATAAATAGAAATTAAAATAGCCAAGAAAACGCAACAGTTGGTAGTCATGATAATAAGTATTATGTCAACAGGATAATTTATTATTTATTATTATTTATTATTTTGGAACACACTGTTCTCCTTTTTTTCTCCCCTTGAAGCCTACCCCTTTTCCTTTCCTGCCACTCCCATATTCTGAAATAGGTTAATTTTGATTACTATTTCATTTAATGTTCCTTTATCTCAATTGACACCAAAAATGAAGATTTGTGCTTGTTCTAAACTGACTTTTTTGTTCCATCTCTTTCAGTAATTATGTGACAATGGTAGTCTTCTTCTTCTCAACCAGTGTGATCAACAATTATGCACTCAACTTTAATGTACCCATGCCATTACACATGATCTTTAGATCGGTTAGTGTTGGTTAGTTTGTGTTTGAAATTCCCTTATATAATAATGTAACTTTTGCAAGATGTAGGTTGTTACCAATATTAGAAATTTGATAAACCTACCTAAGTTATGTAATCCCAGAGTAGCTATGCAGAGTGCTGAACACTATCAACTGTAACACAATATTCACATTGACCTTATAATGATGACTTCTGGACAAGATGTCATCGTAAGCCCTGAGCAAAGGCATTCTTATCAAAGTTTTTAAAGGATCCACATGCCGAAGCATTTGCAGCTTCCATTCCTGTGTTTGACGCAATGAAAAGTTAAGTTTTGTTCTTTTCAGTTTCATTGCCTAACTGCAAAAGAAATTGTAAATATAAAACTAGCAGAACAATTTTTTTGCTGTGCTTTTCATTACATGACAACATAAAATAATTGCATCTTTGTTTGTTTCTTGTAGGGTTCCTTGGTAGCCAACTTGGTATTAGGAATGATCATCTTGAAAAGAAGGTATGTTAACTAATTTTTTCACATTGAAGGAAATCATAGGCTGTGAGCAGACTCTTATTTTCTTCAAAGTCACTGTAGCTGGATGTGTGAGTGGCAAAGGGTGAGTGGTGAAACCACAAGCTGCGAGAGACGAGGGCATAAGCCAATTTGGGTGTAAGCCAGTTTGGCTAAAAGGGATCTTGTGCCTATGGCTCACTCAATCTGAGAACTCGAAGGATCCAAGAAAAAAGCAGACTGCTAGCAGTCTGAGGAAATCATGGCATAAAAATATAGAATAGATGCAGTAGCTGAAACTATAAAGTAAGAGAAATGCCTGCTCTGTTAACTAGCTTTTTCTTCTTTTTTCAGATATTACCTGTCCAAGTATTTTTCAGTCCTTATGATCACAGCAGGAATTTGTCTATGCACACTAGCATCAGCAAAAAAAGTGGTAAGGATGAAATTGAATATATTTATGTTGTTTTATATTGTCTCACTACAAACAAAAACTGAAGCGTTGATAAAGAAAGGGTAGGTGGCACAAAGGAAAGTAATATTATTAGGCTTTGGCACATTGTGCTCGCATTATTTTGAGCATAATTGCGTGGCAAAGCATTGAGCATCATGCCAGCATTTTGGCAAGATTTTTGTTTCATTAGAAAGGAAAAATTTGTCTGAGTGATGAAATTCACCAAGAAACAGCCAAATGCATATATTTCAGAGGTTTCTAGCCAAATCTAGAGAGAGCCTGGGTCCAGTCAATGCCCACATTCATACTGGTCAGCAGTTTCAGCATGTGCAGCCGCCATTTTGTTTGCTTGATATTCCAGTTAGCACCAAGCCCAAATATAATTTTCAGGTTTCCAATGAAATACATTCTAGTTACTGAAAATTTTATTATTGTGCATGTACACCAAGTTATACTTTGTATGAGAATCTATTTGAAAGTGTTGAATAGCATGCAACAATTTGTAGTTATATGCATGGTTATCATAGGCTGAAACAACTGCAGACTGTCTAGATGCCTCCAAGAATATTTTTTGACCATTTCAAAATTTATTTTGATAATAATATTGTCAAGATATTGGCATGTTCATGGTTGCTTTGCAACAGACCAGACTATGATGATGCTGTGATATTCATTTTTGTCTTTAGGAGTTTAAAGCATCAACTGGTGATCCATTTACTGACTATATGTGGTGGTGCATAGGTAAGCACATTGACATTCTTTTGATGGGATGATTCTAATCTTTGGATACATATACAAATGCCTGAAGTGGTCTCCTTGAATTAAAAGAAAAAAGATTGTTCAGTTGAATGAATTAACCAGATTGGCTGCAGCCAGTAACATAATTCATGTTGTCTACCAATCAAGAGTCACTGCTGCAGTATTGTTTTTGTTTTTCCTTGCTACAGGTGTTATACTTCTTGTACTTGCATTATTTCTTTCTGCAAGGACTGGCATCTATCAGGTAAGTATTCTCTGGTTAACCTTGAATTTACCTTAATAGGAAAATGCATTTTTCATTCATTATAAATAACAAAAAAATCTCGTTTGTGACAACATGGTAATTATTGCTTTGTAGCTTAGTAGAAGTATCGTCCCATGTTCGGTAATTTGGATTCAGGATCCGTGAAAGTTTTGCTTCTAGAATCTGGAAGATAGGGCGAAAGTAGGTTCAATGAATCCCCTTTCTCTTTCATCTATAGCGCCTCACATAGATACTGTTGAATGTTCTGTTGCTTATGCGCAGGAATCTAATTGAATTGCCAAGAATAACCTAACATCAGTAATGACAAAAATGCATTGAGTGCAAGGGCTTTGACAAACAGCTTATGGCAAGGGAGGATTTAGGGATGGGCCGAGGGGGGCCGTGGCCACCCCTTTCTGAATTTTCTGGATCCGCCCCTGTATGGCATCGTCGACGTTTATTTATTCCGGCACAGATTCCTTCCCATAGCGTACTACTTGTAGGTTTGGATCTGTTTTTCTGCACGTTGCAGCTAAATTCGCTTTCCTCCAATCTTTAACCTCAGGAACAAATGTACGCTGAACATGGCAAGCATCCAAGAGAGGCTTTGTTTTATGCAGTGAGTAGAGTAGTCTTAATCATTTACATAATGCGCGGCAGGGACATGCACTCAGCGAGTATCATGTATCTGTTTACCAGTGAAAAGGTTTCTTTGTCGAAAACGCGCCTCAGAATTTAAAAAAAACCTCAGTTTTGTTCACCGGCTAAACAAAAAATCACGAAGTCGTATCCAGTGTGCCCCGCGATACTCCACGATCTATTTTACCTTGTCAGACAGATAGAACACTTTTGTATCGTTTTGACTTGGGCGTCTGTCAGTTTTTAAGGATATGGCAGAACATTTTTTATTTGGTGCCACGAGGAGAGGGCTGGAAGTGGATAAAACAAAAACAAACAGGCTCACAGGCAATTCTTATTTAGTGTCAAAATATTGTACCAAACGAGGTTTCGAGTTTTGTGTTAATTGTGTGTAAAAGTGGCATTTCCTTTCCTATAAAGTAACGTGATGTTTGTTGACTAAGTTGGATTTGCAAAGGGCGCCACATACTAATTAGCTTGTATTTACGATTTTTTTTACAGCATGCGTTGCCGTTGCCAGGGTTTCTTCTGCTATCAAAGGATATCTATCGACATATCTTTACATTTAACGCATCTGGTGAGTCTTTCTGGAAAGGTTGTTTTCCTTTCTCTATTTTCAAGGGCAGGGGGATGTGGATAGATGGGTAGAGGAGGAACTTAATGTTAAACCAAACTTTTCCATAAGACAAGCAAAATGATAGCATACGACGGCACGTTTTCGTAGGAGGTATGTAATAGAAGCATTGGAGACGTTCACGGTACATTCATGCAGAGGAATTAACCAACTGAATTTGCCTTTAATGTATGGGTCTTCGTAGCTCACTTGGTAGAGCAAATTACGGAGCTAACGCAGAGTCCATGGGTTCGAGTCTTATTGAAGCCCCGATTTTTTTTCGGGTAGACTTTTATTTTACGTAACTTGCTGTTGCAAATTGGACGATCATACCTTCATTTTAATTTGTATTTCCGAAGTTCACATCATCTTTATTCGACGTTTCATTCCTTTCACCTGGTTAAAATGGTGAATCCAACAATTTGACCTGTTCCCAATTCTGGGTCTTCGTAGCTCAGTTGGTAGAGCACTGCAGCGCAAACACAGAAGCTGAGGATTCGAATCCCTTTGAATACCTGAATTTGTTTTAAAAGAAAGGTTAAAAAGGCTTGTTTATTGTGGAAAGTGCACTTAGTTTATCCAGCTAGTTTACATGCACTCCACTCAAATACTTAGAAACAAATAATTGACATACAACATAACGGGATTAAAAACCCCAACTGGGAGGAGGCAACCATTTGGCTATTTACAAGCGTGGCCGAGGATTTTAACTCTGGACGACCGAGAACAGACGAGAACAAATCCAGCTAGTGGCCAGAGCGGGACTCAGAATCCAGGACCGCCAGATTGCGAGTCCGACGCGCTGACCACTCGGCCACGCTCTTCCTCCTCCTTTTTGCGTTAATTTGCAATTGCTTAAATTGCTACTTCAACTGGGAAGATTAGGACTTCATTTGAATGTGAATTTGATGAGAAATCGAACGGATTTCTACACTATGTTGGCGAGGGAGTAAATCCCGGAAAAAGCGTTTACTTAAGGACATGTATTCACGCAGCGTATTTTATCAATCTCTTCCAGCCCCGTTGGTTTTATTTGATATCCACTTTCATATACCCAAGATGTGGGCCTATGTTGCTGGTAACGTGATCACGCAATACATTTGCATTCGTAGTGTATACATACTGACTTCAGAATGCACGTCTCTGACTGTCACGCTCGTTGTCACTCTGCGCAAGTTCATGAGCTTGATGTTTTCTATTTTTTACTTTCGGAATCCATTCACGTTGTACCACTGGCTTGGTACTGTGCTTGTGTTTGGTGGTACTTTGATCTTTGTGGAACTGGCAAGCAAGATTCGAGAAGCTTTATTCCCCGAAAAGGAAACAAAAATAGACTGATGGAGTATTCTTACGTCTCTGTTGTGTCTTCGATGGACAGAACAACAGCAACAAGAAGAAAAACTAGGTGAAAACATTGTTTTAGAAGGCGAGGAACTCTGACAAAGAATGTAATGACTCCAAATCATGTAAACACGGTAATGATTTGTGATGATACGTAACCCATTCTTTATTATCAGCAGTATATTTGAGAGTTTAGTCAGTGTAGCAGATCATGCGTCTCTTCACTCTTCTCCGTCAGTTTAGCTAAGTAAAAAAAGAAGATCTAGTATAGTCAGTATGCCCCGGTTATTAAATATATTTCGGTTCATCCTTTCCATATTGGACATCCCATACCATAAACCATAACTGTTGTAAACCATACAAAAGTCTGGTACTTCATTATTCTGAAAACTTTCATGAAGTATCGCTGTATTATTTCAGTTTCAATTAAAGAAAATTCGAATAATTTCAACTACTCATGGTGTTTAATTATAACGTTAAACGACTCATCCATCCGTCCATTTTTTGAAAAAGACGGTAAGGAGTGACTGTGAAGGGATGGTACATTGGTTATAATAAAGGTTGGGAAATTTTGTGAGATACAAAATCTTAGATAAGCCAGTCAAAACGTCTGTTTTTCTTTTTCTAAACTGCAGCGCTAAACAAAAACAACGCTGCCGTTACCTCATTAAAGACGAGCTAAATACGAATTAATTATTTTACTCACTAATTTGTCTTCAGTTTGTGCCATAATAACTCCCTCTTTTACGGCTTCAGACGTCGGAGGTCTCTTATTAATTTTTAACATTTTTTTCGATAAAGTTCAATTGCGTTGGTTGTTATTTCATATAGATTTTACCCATTCCCCCGTGAACCGCCCGTAACTGCCCTTTCGGATTCATGTTCCTCATACCACATGTGACGTCATCAAATTGATCGGTCAAGGATAGCTTTGTCGTGTAACTTGTACAGGGTGAAAAGATCTTTCAAACGCCATAAGGAATCGGCAGGATTCAGTCAATGAGGCAGGAGAAAAACGCACAAAAAACATGAAAAGTTAACCTGAAAATTCCAATGAAAATCTTGTTCCACTACCCACCTGCACTTACTTTGATCTAATCCTACGATCCTGAATGCTTTCCTAAAACCTTTTCCCACCGGAATGAAGCCTTGTCAACGCCCAGCAAAAGAAGTGAAAAATGAGCGGCGAAAGGTAAAAGTCGAGAGTGCAGTCTGAAAAAATCCGCAAAAAAAACGAAATTTAGCATTAAGGTGCCCATTCAGGAGCCTGGGGTCCCTGTTCGAGAGATACCAAGACGCTTTAATAATTTCTTTGTTTCAGTGAAATGAATTTTCATAATTGGCCAACTGCTGTTTCGTTTTATATCTGTTTATGTGATAAATACGGCCAACCGTGTTTAAATTTGGTATTTACAATGGTATTTATTTTATGGACATTTTTTTTTTGCAAATTCATTAGCTGCATTGAACTAAGCCTGAAAGGCCAAATTAAAGTTGCAAATATAATTATTGTATTTAAACATGCTGAAAATGCTATGACTCCAACGGAACAAATGAACTCGACGTTAGCATTGCAATAAGCAGGTTGGTGTTATGCGTACTCTCTCATTTTTATTCTTAACTGATAAAACTTAGTGTTTGATGTATCTAACAGGCGGTCACGGATCTTGTCAGTTTTCTATGGTGTTCGTAATCTAATATCCACCTGCCGGCCTTGGTCGTATTCTTCAGATTGTTAGTTGTTTTTTAAATATCAAGTATTCGGTTTCAGCAACATATTTCCAAATCACCAAGCCAGTTCAAAACAAAACTGCCCAGAAAATATCCATGAGCCGGTCTCCAACAGGTAATTCAATTCCAACTGTTCTTTATTTTTTATGTTTTAATTATTCTTTATAAATTCATTCTTTTTTTTTTTTTTCACGAAAACATATTAAGAAAACCAAAGAAAGAAAAGAAACTCAGTCGCCATTAATTGTAGCAGAGTTGTGGCCATGATAATGCAACAAACAGGAAAACCATACACCGATATTCTGTGGATATTGAAATGTCTTGTGCGAACGTTCAAATTTATCAAAGAGTTTGGTTTTGATATATTCCTTCGGACCCATCCAGTATACTTTTTGACACAGTATGGTTGTCGGAGTACAAAGATCGCTTTAGTGTGACAATTCTACGGTCTATGGAGTTGGCTATGAGTTTTCTCACCTCTCCGCTATTCACAATTCCGTCTGTAACAGACGGTCAAATATTTCACAGACATAGGATAAAATTTTTAGCTTGAGTTACTGTGAAGCTTACCAGCGAGTTGTCTCTTGCACCCAAGCGCGCCACAAAAAGCAAATTGCCGTTCCGTGAAGTAGAAATAAGGCTTACACTTATATGAAGTTTTTGTTTTCACTCTTTTTTCTTTGGAGGGGGCGCGATGGGAATTTCGTCGTTGAAGGTTGGAGAAGACCTATCTGTTATCAATTTGTTGGAGTAAACCGCTTTTTACTTTAATTATTTTCCGTAGTGTTCCAAAGTCACCCTTTCAAAATTACTTAATCAGCCTTAAACAGAATGAAAACAATCGAGTCATGCTATAGTGGCTGGTGGTTGTGAGAGGAAGGCGCTAGTTTGCTGTTATAAATTAGTTGTTGGTCTTATCTTTACCCTAACACAAATTTTCATATTCTAATAGAACATTGTGAAAAGCAGTGTGCATGTATATAGGATAATAATTCAGGTTTTCCTTTACACTTTTACAGTTGATGTTTAGAATTCGTAGAAATAATTCTGACCATGGAAACAATTGCTTTTTTGGACGTTTCTCCAAGTTAAAACGTGGTTCTTCATTCTCTGCGTAAATGGCCTACCAATTTGAATATGAAATTGACAGAGAAAATATAAGATAATTTTCAATTGTAAGTTAAAGTACAGTTTATATTCGTGACTCACCTGTTAGAAAGGTGCATTTCATTAGCACCGACAGTGTAAGTAGGATTATATTACAGATATTCCGCCACTTTTTTAAAAAAGGGTTGATTAATAAACTCTTTCACAAATCGCATTTTATTAGTTTTAAACTATTTGGTTTCCCATCGTGGTTTAAATTTGTTAAAACACTCTTGCTGGTTAAGAACATAAGCCTGAATAAAAACTGTGTGAGATTCTTTTTCCAGTGTTAATGGGCCGGGCTCCATTGCTAATGATGTATGATACATAGTTAAAATTTATATATCACGCGGCATAAAACACAGCCTTAAACTCATTGTAGCATATAGGCGAAAACTTTTAATATTGACGGCAACAACCCCCAAAACCTCGAAAGCTGTAACAAATTTCTTTAAGAATTAGAAATCTTGGGTAGTTTTATACGTTTACCAAAAAGAAAATTAAAGAAAATAACAAGAGAAATAAAAAAATACTAACAGGTGATGAAATTACAACAGAAGAATCTAGATTGGCGCGAGGTTCCATCACTAACGCGAACGTCAGTAATGTCATATTGGTATGGAGTAAAATCATTAAAAAAGCGTTTCCTTTTCCATTGTTCTGTTATTTGCTCTATCTGTGAGATAATGTTTAGAAAGCGGTTAAAATATGTTTTATGGTTATATTGTTTTCTTTAGCAACCCATTAGGGAACGATTGTTATAACAGAGACAACTGACTGTAGTGTTTTGGGGGGCCCCCTAGGGGAAACTGATTCTCTTATTGCAAAATGTTTTGTATATGAAGGGTTGTAATGAACAATCGGAAATTTCAAAAGAATATTATATGCCCTTAATGAGGTAACACATATATATTGTTCTATCTGAAATAGAAATCCGACACCATCACCCTCAGATAAGCGATAAATATATTCATTGCAAGTACTTTGGATGGTTTATTTTCATTTTTTTTACTGATACTGATGCAGATTTCCCTCGGTAAGTTCAATCAGCTTTTAGAAAAGCCAGATATCGTTGGATAAAAGATTGCCGAAACATCTGCCTTGGAATCGGAATCATTTTTAAAGGTATAAAAATTTATGTTCTTTTATAGTTGTGGATGATGCTGTAACGAACGTATTTTATATAGCCCTGACGGCAATATCGCGGTGACGACATTCACATATCCTCCCAAGTTTTTTGTCAACCTTTTACTCGTTTTCAAAGGATTTTATTTCTGTTGTTAATTTTGTGCAACCTAAGCAGCAGCGAGAGACGGACTACCATAAAATCGCTAACGTTATCCACTTCAAATGTAGCCAAAATGCTTGAAGGGCATCATGTCATAGACCTCAGCTTTTAAGGCGAATGTCATGTAATTTTAACAGAGAATCTTAAGCACTTATCGAACAAATTCTGAGGCCATGACAGAGGATATTTTTAAACCTAGTTTAACCGATCCTGAAAAGTATAAGCGGCTTCATGATGATATCGAGCGCACACTAAAACTTTGCAATAAAATCTTAACCGGATTTCAGGCAGATAATAGAGCACTAAGCACCTACTGTAGTCACTTCACTTTGTAGCTATTAGACGCTTATGAATATGAATGCAACGTTGTTTTTAATTATTGCGGCAGGCTTCGTTCTGTTACTCTTTGGATTATTATTTTAGTATAAGCTTATTACCAAGCATTGCTAAAACGCGACAGTTGATGAAAATCTCTGCGCAGGTCACCTTTTTCCCAAAACCTTATTTTCCCCGACTGATTAACAGACAAGTTGTGATCTTCCATTGTTTTAAGGTGATTGTTGATAAATGTTTTGTCGATATAAACATTATATCAAATTTGGCACAGTAATATTACAGCCACAACTCACATATCTGTACCGGTCTGTCACCAACATTTCTACATATTTGTTGCGACGTAAAATGTATATTAGTTTGATAACTATTTTACAACAATTAGTGACTGTTCAAAATGTTTGTTGAAAGTTGTCAAAGCCATCAACTGATTTAGACGAAACTATAAATGGTTCATCGTCTTATAACTACAGTCCTGGCTCGAAAAATGTCTTTTTTGAAGACAATTTTTTCTTCAAATAAGTAGTTTTGGCATATAAACAAGGGACAATTCGTAGTTTAATTCCAATACTGAATAACAAACTTCCTGATTTCAATCATTTGTAAATTTATCCTTACAAACATCATGCAATGACGTCATAACACATCCTTTGTCAGTAATTGAACAGAAGGTAAATGTCTCTTTCTAAATTACCTCAGGTCATGTTTAATTGGCTAAGACATATTTTAGGATTTAGGATTATTTCAGTTTCTTGGTGTAAATACTGAGCCACTTTCTCAAAGACTACTGAAATTATACGTGTTTTGGTCAATGACATTCAATTTGATGGGCGAGTAAACAGACATAAATTGTCGCACCTGAAGCAAACTAATTATTACTATACACTATTTGTTGTGCCTACAATGCAGGTAATATGGTGTTGGCTTGGATATGCTAGTTCGATTTTATTCACCGTGATTTGATAAGCAGTTTAAGTAAGGTTACACACAAAGAAAGGTTAAGATTTGGAAGAAAAATAACTTATGAAATTGCGCAGTGGAGAAAAGGTATGGTTTAGTCTGTAGAGCAGGACCTTCTGTATTTTTTTACAAACTATTTGGATATTTTGTGTTTTGTTTTTCGTTTTTTCGGTTCATGAAACGTTAACTGTTAATTCGAGAAAATAATCATCTCAGTTATGTTGTAAATATATACTTAATATCGAATCGAATTCGGATCGTGCATGAAAAGGAAAAAGTCTGTATACTTGAGCGGAAGATATTGTCTAATGTCTTATATAATTGAGGAAGACTTTTTCTTGAATTTTTGTTGACGTGATATGAGGCCAAATGATCTTACACAGTATTCCTACTGGGTGTGACTAACAAGTTCATAGAAGCTTGATAAACCGTCCTGTATATGAGTTTTGCGAACTGAATTTGTTGAAAAGAAGGTTGTCATATGATACAACAGTTTTTTGGCCAAAGATTATTCATGATTCTTTTTGACTGCAATATTCTAATAGAAGCTGAAAGCAAACAAAGCAAAGGCAAGATATTTACTACATATGCAGTTTTGGGACGTTTGTTTTAGAAATGACGGAGAGAACTCTATGGCCTATGTATAACGTGTTCCCCATTGCAAATTTTGTTGCGGATTGATGTGGGTCGTGAAAGCCAATAATGTTTACTTACCTTTAAACGGTAGTACAAAATTCCTGTATAATGTTCCGTTCTCAGTAGTGAAATCAATTACCCGATATCACAAAGCCTCTTTGTGATCGATCTGTTTACAGCCTTCTATCTTTGCATGTTTTTGTTCAAATAAATCAAACATCTCTTCGTTCGCAGTGTTTCGTTTGTGCTGAGAAAATAAGGAAGGACTTTTGATATAGTTAATAATTCTTTGTGACGCGACGTGTTCGAGAGAAGGCATTTTAAAAGAATCAATCTATTTCATCATTTTTGGTGCGACTGTAGTTCTTTGGTGATTATTAATACATGTGTTTGCGGTATTCAATTGTAAAACTGTAAAAACAGTGCGGCCGAAAAGTTAAATTTGATCAGGGCATCCAGTGTTCCCGAGTGCGGAGTGTCATTACAATTTTACACTTGATTAACGGGACCGCGGTCATTAGCAGTTGGGTGATTTCCATGAAACGGTGTCTCACTCGATGAAGGTACAATCAGTAAGCAATACAATATTTATATCAGTGATTGAACGGAAAAAAATGGGACGTTGCCGGACCGTGATTTGATTTAGCATTTTTGTGAAGAGTTCTTATTTGCCCTTTTCAAAACACGCAATTTTGGTCTTCATAAAAATACATCGACGTGTCACCGAGATCATTTACAATTTGTTCCCTTTTTTGTCTCAAAAATTTATATACACTGCAAATACCGAAATTTCGAAGAAGGAGCAGCTGTTGTAAATAGCTTTGGTTGACGCCTTTTTGTCAGTTAAGTCTGTATGTTAATAATACTGTTTGCAAAACGTGTTTTTATTACTTAAGTTATTATCACGATTAGTTGCTTTAAAATTCCCTACCACTCTTCTGTAGCGCTCAGTAACTTTTTCCCTTTTTTGAAATCCTTTTTTGCAAGGAGTTAATAATAGTTTTTTGCAAAATTTATATTATTTCAGCATCATGTCAGCATTGTAATTCAGTATGATGGCGAATTGGACTGTCTAATATGTTGGATTCTTGAATCTGACTGACGGCCCTGCAAAGATATGAAACGCAAATTTAACTTTAAATAAGTTCATAGTGTCATTTTGCATGGTGCACATAAGACAAAACCACCAGAAGTGCGGATTACGACTCGGTTAGCGGGTGTGATGTAATCCCAGTGGGATGGGGGCTGTACTCAGGATTTCAAGTGACGGGGATGATCAAAGGATTTTTTTGGTTTGAAAATTTCGATTCCGGGAATTTTATGGGAAGGAAAATTTGGGAAGTATTTGTTTGGATGGCTTGATTTAAGTAGAGATTATTTTGGGTATTCAAAACAATCTGAAGATTCGAGTTGAAAAAAGAAGATGTTCTTGGGTGTCTCGAGTGATGCTAAAATGACTATCAGTATACGGAAAAGACAACTTCTTGATCCGGGTACACACACTGTATGGGATTAAACAAACAGAAACGTTCAAATTCTAATGGTTTCATTTTCGTGTTACATCCAATGCTTTATGGAAATTTAAGAGGCTCGCAAATTCGACATGGATTTTTCAGCCGGGAGGTTATCTTTTGGTCCATGGATTTTTTGGGGCTTTGTTGGAAGCCCTAGGGATTGGTACTAACTGCAACATTATGTCCTGAATTGGTGTCGACAAACCCTGCTCTTGAAGTTTCCGTCTGCGGTGTACTCGTAAGATATGCACTACATTATAACCTTCAAGACTCTTAAAAGCGTGGTACAGTAAATAACGTTCATTTTGTTACGTTAAAACAGTAATCCGATGTAAGTGTGTTACGTTTGTCATTGTAACATGCCATGAAAACAACGCTTTCTTTCCCAGTCTTACTTCTCATTCAAGTTCATGGATCGCGGAATATCTCTTCAGGAGTTGCTCTTCCTTATTGGTTGTTTCCAAACGTTCGTCACTGGGTCACCATCTGTTGTGAAGCGCGTATGTAATTTCACAAACAACTTGACGACAGCAAGTGATCGCACAAAAGACCTAAAGGCCGACGTGCAACGTTGCGTAAAAGATCCAAAGCTCGTCGTCGCATTGTAAGTTAAAATTATTGTTTTTATGCCTCCCATCTTTAAGAAAGAAAGCTTATTGACTTCTAGACTTAAGCCTGAAAATGGTTAGTTTTCAGTTTAGGGACCTCCTCACTTGCAGATGGAACACAATAAGATAGAGCTTTTAAGAGGGTGTGAAACAGGAAAGAATGCGAGGCAACGACAGCAAACATGAAACGTCTCTCATTGCGTTAGTGTCGGTCTTTAATTTTAGCAACGGTGTCTTCGCAAATCCTCTAATCTTATTCTGAAATTTTTCGCTTTGTTCTAACGTGGATCGTATAAATCAGAATCAGAGTTTTTCATTTCAAGAAATGCGACTCGTTACATTTATAGAATCATATCGCATACGGGATTAAGTCAACAAAATTCTGGAATCGACTGTATCATTTTTCGTTCCGATTGCATTTATGACAGTTCAAGGAATCTGATCAGATTACCCGGCCGATTCTAGGATAATGAACTGAAAAATCTAACGTTGGTACCCTGATTTCTTTTATACGCAGAACAATCGTAGATGACAAAGCACAATTTATCCCTGAAGAAACGTTCGCCAACTTTTCAAATTTGACGTTTCTGTAAGTATCGTTGATTAATGATGTTTTTTATTTCAGAGAGTTGAGTTAAAATGTTCTAAAATTTTTACCCAACGCTTGATAGCCAGCATGTTGGATGTGATATCCAAATCTGGTCCCAGATATCAGAACACTAGGCAAGAATGCTTAGTTGTGGCCTGCTAAACAGAACAGCTGCATGTATTGGAAAAGGAGTGTTGGCTGCTTTTAAGAGGAGGAGAAAGAAGGAGGTGACTGAGCACTAAATAGTACTCTGCTGTAGTCTTTTAAAACAAAGTTCATACTGATAAAACATCTGTTGAGTCAAAAAACCGGTGTAAATTTTCGTCGCAAATTAACTTTGTATAGGATAGAGACATTTTCAACTAAAAGCGTTGATACAACCCCTCCGAAACTGTAGGCCCGAACTAGATCTCCAGTGAAGCAAAGATTCGGCTTTGATGAAAACACAACTATAATTCGAGAAGCAAGAAGATAAATTTCCATAATTTTCCCGTATTTTATGTTTTATTTCTAAGGGAGGTCAAGATTAAATACCTGAGGAACTGGAAGGGGAATTTGTCTTGCGAAGTACCTCAGCTTAAAGAAATTTCATTTTTCGTAGATGAAATTTTTATACCACCAGCTCATGTACTTGAAGTACCTACTCTTCAAAAGATTACTGGCCTGACATGGAGTGAAGCTTGTACCATTTGCACCTTACTGAAAAATGAAAGACATTACAACGTCACGCTTATGAAAAAAGGAACCTTTGACATATACCCTCAGTCAAGCTGTCGTGGCTCTCGATACAACGTCAGTAATGAGACACGCATGTTTGCTGAACACGGATTCCTAGCCGTGTGTTTATGGGAAGATGCTAAATGCTTTGATTCTGACGTGAAAGTAACACCCTTGCATCAATGCTGGAAAAGCGCGAACAGCGTTCTTTATGTGGAGTATATCTTGGCACCATTCATACTTATATGCAATTTCATAGTATTTACTACAATACTGACCTCAAAGATTCTCAGAAGAGTCCCTTCGATGGTTCTGGTGGCAAATTTGGCCATGAGTGATTTCCTTGTCGGTATATATACTCTTGGAATAACCTCATCACGTCATGCAATGTCTTACCAAAGGTTCTACAGCGTGATGGATTATCATTGTCCTTCGCTGGGTTTCCTGTGGTGCTGTGGGCAGATGTCCGCTGCCCTGTCATCAGTGCTGTTGACAACAGAGCGATACATCGCAATAATTTTCTCCATGAGACCAAACGTTTCTTTTAAATCAAAACCTTGCATGTGTGGTGTGCTTGTTTCCTGGATTATTACTGTAATTGTCGCTTCGCTTCCGTTTCTGAGCATTGGAACATACACCAGTACAACATTTTGTCTCCCTATACAACCTAATAGAGGGATGAGTTCCTTTGCCTACAGTGCGGGCCTAATAGCTCTTGCATTCCTCCTCTATACAATCACCTTACCAATGTACGCTCATATTTTCCTTTTTGTCAAGAAATCAGGAAATCAGATTGGTATAAAGAGAGATGGAAAGTCGGCAAAAAAGATTTTAATTTTGATTATTAGCAATTTATTTTTCTTTCTTTTCCCAGTTTTCATTGGTCTATTGTGGGTATTTGCCCGGAAAAGTTTCGGTAATATTTCTTTGTCAACCAGGGAAATTCTGGTTGGTTCATTTACGACTCTTTGCTTAAGTGTCAACTCATTTCTGAATCCCCTTCTTTATGCATTTCGAAACAAGCGATTTCAGTTTGTAATCAAACGTAGGTACTACGGTGTCGTAAACCGCAACGTAGTAGCGGTTTCGAATGTCAGCTATCATTCGGCACTGAGAATAATGAAGGTGCGTAGTCTAGACAAAACTATGTAACAGAAAAACTTGTGTGAAGAATACGTAATTTAATTTAATTTGAATTTAACACGAAGAGAACAGTGGGGAAGGACTGAGTAGGGAACAGAAGAACCATTCGAGCTAGCGCAATGTAATTGATTTTTCACCTAGCACTTTAAAAGCCTCAAATGTCAATTTCCTCTATGTTAGTTTCCGTTTTTGTTAAGCTAAGTAAACAATATGTAACGTGCATTATAGTTCCCAAGAAATAAGTCGAAATATAACGAGATTCATTTTTGTCACTGGTTTTAACTTATTCCCAACCAGACAAGATCATGGTGGTAAAGACCGCTTTTTCTCCTATTAATTTCTTCAAAATATTTTGTGCAAGGATAAAACAAATCTAAACTAATTTGCTATAAGCTGAACGTTTAAATCCACAGATATGAGATCCGTTTTATTAGTAAAATCCAACTAGTGGTCTATTATCAATGCTGCGTTCTGATTGGTTGAGCTACTAGTAGGCTATATGTTATAGCCCACTAGTAGCGAAAAGCGCGGGCTTTTTGGCGGCCGAAAAGGATTAAAGTCTAGCTTTAACTAGCTAAAATTCTTTCATTCTCGATACTTTTGACCAACTAGCTGGATTTTACTAAAACAATTATTCCTCTCGCCCTCATGGCCTCTGAGTCAATAGCCCATTCGGCCTTCGGCCTCATGGGCTATTGACTCAGAGCCCATTCGGGCTCGAGGAATAATTGTTAATTATCCAGGTTGTACAAATGGACAAACCAAGGAATATATCCATTTTAGATTCGTTCAATTATTCTATATTTTGTAATTATGAAAAATTTATTGATATAACATAATCATCCTGAGGAAGAAGTTCAGTATTGTTTACCCGTCATATAAAGCGGTAAGAAGTAATATAACTTCCTATTGTCACAAGATTTCCTGGTAAATAAAAAACATATTCACATGGAGACAACTCAATCGACAAACTGAAACGTTTCTTTAAATTAATTCTATTAGTAAACATTTCATATGCTTTGTCTAAGGTTAGAACATACTGGCTCAAAGATGGCTTCATGTGTCATTTTTTATTTTGTATGTATTGCAAATGTCAATCGGCGTTTTAACCAGTACGTCATTTATCTCCTACAGGCTGTTTTCATTAATATTGTATGTGTGTTTTAAGTCTATCTCACCGTTTTTCAGTTTACATATGTCTTTATATTATAATACCTTATTTTAATTAACAGGAAGTAACTTCAATATAGGTAAGCAAAAGGTATATGCTGCCGCTTTTAGTCACTTCAGTTCCAATGAGAAGTCTTAAAATATCGGATGTTATTAGAGACTGAAAACAAGCCGATTCAAATTTATTTTCTTTATCGAAGCTTCCTCATGCCTAACCTCACGAAACGTGTTGTGTATTAGAAGAAAATAATTTTATATTTCACTCCGCAAGATTGATTCTAAAGAGTCAAGAACAAGCAGGAAAAAAAGACATGGCTAACAACACATCAACTCAAGATCAAATCTTGTTACCTTCTTCCTGCTTTCATCTTCCGGATCCTTCATTCCAACAAGTTTCAGAACGATTTCTCATGAATCTTTTGACAGCCATCATCAATATTATTGCCTCTCCCTTTGCTGTCGTTTCAAACCTTTTTATTGCTGTTGCTGTTTTCTATAATACCCGACTTCGAACACCGTCAAATCTTCTGATAGGTTGCTTGGCGCTCTCAGATATCTTAGTTGGGCTTGCAGTTCAGCCAGGTTATATCACCTACAGACTCATGGAAAACCAGCATCAATCAGTTCCTTGTTTTGTTCGTATTGTGTACTGCAATGCATTCTATATTTGTTGTGGAGTGTCTTTTATGACCCTCGCTGCTGTTAGTTATGAGCGGTTTGTGGCTGTCCGACTTCAAGCAGTATACAATGCTGTGTTCTCTCCAAGAAGAGTTCTTAAGTACGTGGCGGCTATCTGGTTACTGAATCTCCTACTGACAAGTTTGCAATGGGCGGGTATAAACCAAGTTTCCAGAGGCGTACATTTGATCGTATGGTTTTTGTGTCTTTTGGTCTCTGGAATTGCACACCTCAGAATTGTGATAGTTTTGTATCGACAACGTCGTCAAGTATCCTCGAAAAATCAACTAGTTATTGAGCAGGTCCGCAGACGAAGGGAAGAGAAACTTAGCAGAAGCATCTCATTCATCGTTGGAGTTTACTTTCTCCTTAATTTGCCTGTTTTGTTTGTAACAGTATATCACCAGATTTTAGAACAGGACATTATAACTTATAACCACTATAGTTGGTCCGAAACCCTTGCTTTTCTCAATTCTTGTACAAATCCACTTCTCTGCTTGTGGAAGAACCGACAAATTCGTCAAGGGGTCATGTCTCTAATGGGTACCCCCAGTAGTCTTTCTCGTAAGTAAAACAAGATTTTAAAAAAGCCGTTGCAATCGGTGATCACCACACTGTTGAAAAACATTGACATTTCAAAGATGTTGCTGTTTATTAGTAAGTCCTGTTCCCTTAGCCATAACTAAAATGCAACTAAACTTATTTATTTGTACAGCAAGGCAGCTGGTTTCTTGTCTCATCATTCTATTTGTTGCCATTAAAGAGTACGTCTCATAAAAATGTAACATGTGACCCGATTCGTAGTTAGGCTTCCTGGTTATCCCTTTCAGTTGGCCTAAATGTTGGCTGTGGGATGGTGTGCATGGCAACTTGCATTTTAGTTATGCAAATAGTTGGGCAACTGAGGAACACAGTTTGAGCGTCTACTTGCCTTCAAACAATAAAACTTTCACAGTTCATAACCTCACCTGCTCCACAGACAGAACTGGCGAAACAGCCCGGAAATAGTTGTTGTGGGCCCCGACTTGTGTGCGCCCTATGATTGCTCTGTTAAAAACGTCATTTTCAATAGGCCATTTCCGAGTTCCAAAAAATCTCACTTTCAAAACGAGGCTAAGTGCGAAGCCATTGATATGAAAATGATTTTCAATTATTATGCAAATAAAACTCATTTCCACAACAAAGGTTTCGCACTTAGCCTCGTTTTGAAAGTGAGATCTTTTGGAACTCGGAAATGGCCAATTTGCCAGTCAGTTTGAAGGAAAAGTCGAAACGCATTTCCGGTAATTGATTGGGTTCGTTGTGGGGCAAGGCCCAGAACAAGGATATCAGTATTGCTCATGCGCAGACGATACTAACCGGGGTTGGATTTTAGGGGTTGCATTATGTCTGAATAATTGCATAAGAGAAAATGCGCATGCTCTAGGTAAGTGGCGCTAATAGTAGTACTGAGTGGCGCTATTTTACAAACTGGTGAGAAGTTTTAAAATCATTTGTGACTCATTTCGCTGAGTACTTGAAACTGCAACAGTGGTATCTTCATATGGCCTGATTTGGTGTTTTTGCGGTTAAAAAAAACTTTGTATTTCATTTTAAAATAAGTTCTGACCGGTCGAAGGTTTTTACTAATCGTTTAGGAGGAATATTTTTTTCCTGTCTTCGGTAGATATTTGATTAAATTTTACTTTTTTATTTAACTGCCAATTGGGAGGACCGTATTTATATGAAATTTCATGTTTGTTAGTATTCTTCACATAAAATATTCATCCTATAATCAGTATTCCATTGTTGCAGTTATTCGCATATTACCAATGAGGCTAAATTCAAAGCCCCCATCTGACTTTTTAGTTTGCTGAGTTTTACCAGGTATAAAAGTCCGTACACGTGAACAAAGCCGCGCAGTCAAATGAACAATATACCCTTTTGAAGTGTAGCGCGGAAGCGATTGTTATGTGGTGAGATTTAACTGAACTTTGGATTCCATGTGATGGAGTCATGGCGAATAGGAAAATGAATGCTGAATACTGAATACTGTCGGATGTCATTGGAAGTACTGAAATAATCAATTAATAAGTAAATAATTTTTATTCATTAATTACTTACACGGATTTAACAACGTTAACTCTGGACACGATGTAAGCTAAGTGCAATATATATTAGCGATTACAACAGATTTTCTTTAACTCGGACTCGATCCCCTTACGAATTCGTCGATTTTTCCAACAGCAGATTACAGGATTCGTG
Organism: Porites divaricata; assembly: GCA_038088405.1. Taxonomy (NCBI): domain Eukaryota; kingdom Metazoa; phylum Cnidaria; class Anthozoa; order Scleractinia; family Poritidae; genus Porites; species Porites divaricata. Next base: position 21,324,941 of record JBBMOI010000012.1, on the reverse strand, counting down.
CAAGAGTTCAAAAAAGCCAGTGTTTCTGACCAGCTGTAGTGGTTATAAGTCTTGATGTCTTGCTGTAAAATCTGGTGGTAGATTTTTGCGAACAAAAACGGTGTGTTAAAAAGAAAATAAATTCCAACAACGACCGAGATGTTTCTTGTAAGTTTGACTTCCCTGTGCCTGCGCACATGTTCAGTAAAAAGTTGATGGCTTTGCACTTGGCAGCGGTGTCGACGCAAAACAAAAACAATCCCAATGTTTGCTGCCCCAGAGACCAGAACACAAAAAAACCACACAATCAAGTGAATACCCTTCCATATTATGCTTATTGCTGCCCATTGTAGATTGGTCAGCAAAGTATTCAGAGTCCAAATAGCCACCACATATTTAAGGACTCGTCCTGACGAGAAAACATCGCTGTACCTTGTCTGCAGTCGCACAGCCACAAATCTCTCATAGCTGACAGCGGTCAGTATCATAAAAGACACCCCACAACAAATGTAGAGAGAATTGGAGTACAAAATTCGAACAAAGCATGGAACTGACAGACGCTGGTTTTCCATAAGTCTGTAAGTGATATATCCTGGTTGAACTGCAAGGCCAACTAAGATATCTGAGAGCGCCAAACAACCTATCAGAAGATTTGACGGCGTTCGAAGGCGGACATTGGTAAATATGACGACTACAATAAATGAGTTCGAGATCACAGCGAGAGGAGAGGCAATGATATTGATGATTGCAGTTACGAGATTCATAGTAAAACGTTCGGAAACGTTTTGGAAAGACGGATCGCGCAGATGGAAACAAAATGAAGGCGGTGGTAAGACTGTAGTTGAAGTGTTGTTCGCCATAATGATGAGTAAGCCGGCTATATCAGAAAAACGTTTGTCCACGATATTTGGCACAGGTCATTTGCTTTAATACGTTTAATCTATTTTCTTGGTTTTTGTTGACGTGAACTTGATCCAATTTAAAAATATACACCTGTCACTCTTACTTGAAAAAAAAAAATCCTTAACTGCCTATCCTCGAGCTAAATAAAGATCATTAGACTGAATGATTCAAGAAAGCTCCTGACTTGGAAAGCTCTCTTTTTAAAGCAAGGTCATTCTGGAAAGATTTTCTGTTGATGCCGCTATGTTGGGTGTTTACACCACATTGAGTTTTGTTGCATCATGCAATCAGCTTTAATTAACAAATTTCATTTATTATTCTCAGTCAGGGTGCAAATTTTGTGGAACGCAGCCACACTGAACACATGAAAAGTGGTTTTCTTTTGTGAAACATTTTCCGACGCAAAGTTTAAATGGTTAAACCTACATTGAAAAAAAACAACATGAAACGTGTAGAAGCTTAAATTAAAGTTTCGTTCCGAAAATTAAAAGCATTTCTGCAGCATATCCTGTTTGGTAGATTTTGCGAGCTTTTCACCTACATATGCCGGTTTCTATAGTCAGCCATGTAACACGTTTTCAAGCCGAGAAAGAAAAGAAATAAACTTGAACATTATCAGTTAAATTCAAGCATGATGCTCAGATAACCTTGAGAAATGACGCCAAATATGAAATTTATTATCTCTTTTCCCAAAACGCACTAAGAAAACAGGAGTGACATTTACAATTACTGTGGAGTATTGATATTGACACAGAAACTGAGATACATGTCACGGTATCATTGTTCAGGTTCTTGATTTGCATTATATACTTACAAGAAAAGACTACATATAACCTACGACCAGACGTCTTTGTTGTTGTTGTTGTTGTTGTTGTTGTTACCATATATGAAAGGCATGATCAAAGGCTAGACTATGTTAATGCTTGGAACATACAATCCTCGCTACAAATATTAAATGAATTAATGATTATTTCTCATGCACCTTTTATACATGAGGGTATAGTGTTGTGTTCAAAGCAGGCAAGAAATGTTGGTATATTTAACAATTATTCCACGAGTACGCGTTGGAAATCGCGGAGATGGTAGATAGCCAACGAGGCGCATAGCGCCGAATTGGCCATACTCATCTCATATCCAACAAGCGCGAGTGGAATAATTGTTTCACAAAATATCGAGAATTCTAAGCACCTCGTTTAGGATGTTACCATTTTACCCAACGAGGTGTTAGAAAGCGAGTCAATCTATCCATTGAATGTTATACTTTCAATTCGACGACATTGTGTGTGTCAGGGGAGATTAGGGAGAACTCTTCCTCTCTCTCCTCGATGATCGTAGTATCCAAAGGCATTCAAAACAAGAAAATGTTAGTGCTATCGAAGCAAATTTAAGTTGTCTGCAGTAAAGATGAAAATACACCAACTCTGCTACTAAAGAAAATTTACATGCTTCTATCTGTTTAAAGAAATAAAAAGGGTTGTGCTACTTGACTGCATGTGTTCTTCATACTTTGATATAGGCTTTAGTTATATACATCAAGAAGCGAAGAAAAACAGAAAAAAATTCAATACGGTTTTTATACAATGATTAGTTGTAGCAACATATTGTTTTAAGCATTGTCAATACTCCTTGCTTAACTTGTCGGTTTTTCCAAAAGCAGATCATTGGATTTGTGCACGAGTTCAAAAAAGCAAGAGTCTCCGTCCAGCTAAAGTGGTTATAAGTTTTTATGTCCTGCTGTAGAATTTGATGATATATCTTCGCTAATAGAACAGGTGTGTTTAAAAGCAAATAGACTCCAACAATCAACAAAATGCTTCTCGAAATTCTGGCTTCTCTCTGTTTTCGGATGTTTTCGTTAATAGTTTGTTGTGGTTGCATTTGAAGGCGGTGTCTGCGCAACACCCAAACGACTCCAACGTGTGTTGTTCCAGAAACCAGAAGACAGAAAAACCACACCATCAAATGTACTGCCTTCGAAATTTTGGTTACACCCACCCATTGAAGAGTTGTTAACAAAATATTCAGTACCCAGATAATAGCCACATACCTAAGCACGCGTTTTGATGAGAAAAGGTTATTGTACCTTGCCTGTAAACGAACAGCAACAAATCGCTCATAGCTGACGGCCGTCAATGTCATAAAAGACACCCCACAACAAATATAGAACGCATTAGCGTATATAAGTCGAACAAAGCAAGGAGCTGACCGATGCTGGTTTTCCATGAGTCTGTAGGTAATATAACCTGGTTGAACTGCAAGGCCAACCAAGATATCTGAGAGAGCCAAACAACATATCAGAATGTTTGATGGCGTTCGGAGTTGGGCGTTGTTGAAGATGGCGACGGTGATTAACATGTTTGAAATCACAGCGAAAGGAGAGGCAATGATATTGATGATAGCCGTTGCGAGATTCATAAGAAAACGTTCGGAAACTTTATCAAATATAGGATCAAGAAGATGAAAACATGACGATGGTGTTGACGTGTTTCCAGCCATTGCATACACTCTCGTCTGATGACAAGGAATCCGTAAGCATGCCTTAGAAAGATGGCAAAATTCCACATGAAAAAGTTATATGATATAAAATAATATAAATGTCAACAATATGAATACGATCACCTGTAGAAAAAATGAAATAATTTAGAAAAACAAAACTGACTCTTACGACCCTAAACCGCTTTACAACAAAAGAAAATCGGTACTGAATAACGGTGACAAAAAAGCTCCATTGAAACTTAAATTATAGGAAACTATATCAGGTTCAAGAGGCACTGAATTGCAGTGGTTAGAACTAAACCGCGCTCAACGTCCTTTTGTTCCTTCAGGTCGTGTAGCGAATTCTTGGCTCAAACGTAAAAATAGCAGGATAAAATCTTTAATTGCATTATTGCATTATTGAAAGCACACTACCGAGGACAGGGCAGTTTGAACACCATCAAAATTGCAGATCCGACGGGTTTAAATTTAACAAAAAGCAGCCTTAATGTACAGAAAATTTCTGCAGATGTTTCCTTTACTTGTTTCTTTGATACATCATGTATGGGACATGGCATATTCACTTAATCTGACAGACAATCACAGCTATTTCTCATAAAGGTGGTTGTAAAAAAATATTATCTCGTTTAGCGCTTGTCAATGTAATGATATCCATTTTGGAGGGGTTGCATGTTTACTTTACTTGATTGTAGCGCAGAATGCCTTTGCCATGTCTACAGTGTCTACACCGTATCGGATATAGCTTATTATGTCGACAAGAAAAAAAAAACCGACCTGATATGAATACCTGATCACACTACCTCAAAGAATGGCATAGAAACCTATCACAAGAGATATCTGTTATAGTGAAATAAGAGCCATTCTCTCGATCGTTCCAACAACTCGTCCCCAAACCCGCGATCTTTTTACCAGCGCCCTGCGCGTGCTCTGTAGTGCTGGATTTTTAAGTTTGTCTTTAAAGCTAAGAATCCCTTGTTTTCTGATTACTGATTCAACTGTCGGCACCATTTTCGCTTTTACCTCTAACATTTACTTTCAATAAAAAGTTATTTGCAATGCAGTCGACATCTTGGAAACGACAACATGAAGCTCTCGAAACGTCAAGAAGAAAAGTTTCTCTTTGTTTCTGTGAAATAAATTTTATTTCTAACATTGTCTGCAATGCATTTCAATGCTAAAGCATTGAATTTAAACAAAACTATAGAGTCCTCCGTAAGGTATTGTCTCACTCGGCACAGTTTGAAGAGCTCAAGTTCCGTTTTAAAATCTCGTACGCCAATGCTTGTGGATCTGAACCTGTTTTCTTTCGATCAAATATTATACTTTAAGTGTCATTAAAGCCACAAAAAAGGTGTAGGGAAGATAAATCACGGGGGAATCCAAAACTTTGCGCAAAATACAAAGACAATCCCTTTTCTGGCCGGAGTAGGGCTTCCTTTAGAGGCAAATGATATCCAGGTCCCTGTTGATAAGGGGAACCAGGAGGCTGGAAAATTCTGAGAAAACAAAATTACAATTAGGTAACAACAACAACAACAGCAACAATTTATTGTATGGCAAAGGAATATATTAACGTTATTGACAAGTTATTAGATTAATTATTTAAATAAATAAAAGGGTACTGACTAACTGGAATAACTAAAAAGATGAAAAGGCCAGGAAGCCACATTCAGTTAGAAATGCTTAGCAGAAGTTAAACTAACTGGAAAGGTGATTAGACAAAAATATAACAGTACAGGTCCCTCGAAATTGATGAACCTCTCTTAGAGTTACGAAAACTTTATACTTTTTAACTTGTTATTTAATAAATAATTTATCAAGCACACAGGAGTTTGACTTAGACTTTATAGAGTCTCAGTTTAGGCACGGATCCACACCGGTTTTCCCCGTTTTACGGAAATCGGTCAGATTTTTCATAATAGATATATTAAAGAAAAAACTTTCCAATTTGCCAGGCTTCATCAGAGGAGAATGTAACTGACCAATATCCTCTCTGTGTGAACAGAACAAACATAACCTGAACGGTCGCGTTTGAACGAAGAGTCCGGTCAAATTTTTCAACCGAACAAATCATGGACAAAAGGCTTAAAATACTTTTGCATTTCTGGGGGCATTTTACAGTTCACACATTTCCAACCCCCCCCCCCCCCCCCCCCCAACCCAACAATCAACGTTGAACGAATGTATTCAGAATTTGTTCCGAGGTTTAACTTTTTGTAGGTTGGGGGAGGAAGAACTGCAACAAAATTTCGAAAAGGATGCACTCTTTGATGAGGGAACCCAGAAATTTCAAAAAAGTTATGAATATTACACCTTTTGTCAATGATTGTTCATTAACTTTAAGTTTGTGTATTCCGTCAGGTTTTCGTTGTACTAAATATTGAAAAATGTGCTGCAGACATAAAGTTACTAACCGTCAAAATATATATGTCGATTGTCTTGAAGATTTGCCTCTTCGAAAATATTTTCCATTTCTTCTTTTGGAATGTCCTTCAGTCTCATGAAAGCTCTTTTCATTTCTTGGACCTCAACATAACCTTTATTTTCAGGATCAAATACTCTGAAAGCCATGATAAGATCGCTTTTATCACTTGGTTTTTTGAATTCCTCCGTCGTTTTAATGAAATCTGCCAGCTTTAGTGAAGTATTACCTGTCAAGGGGAATCACAAAGGGATTCAGATTCCAAAAAAAAGTATTCTAACAACCTAAAGGAATGTTTTTATTACACTCTGATTTAATAAGTCCTGCAAAGCTGGTGACTAGATGCAAAACCTCTTTTTTTTCTGTCGCTTTGCTCTTAAACCGATATGCAAAGTGTTAAGTATACAGGTAAAGAGAATTCATTTATCAATCACTTACCATCGTACTCCTTCTCGTTAATTATGTGCTGTATTTGGTGGTCCGTAGGATTGAGACCGATCATGCGCATTGCCTGCCTTAGTTGCTTTGTTGATATGCAGCCATTCTTATTTTGTCCAAAGAATTCAAAGACCTCAATGTATTCTAAATTGATAAACATTCATTCATTCATTCACTTATTTTGCCTTTAAAAAGAAATACAACTTACAATAGTATACAGAAATACATTAAAGATAATATACGTACAATATTCCAACTAAATTATTACAAGATCAAATATGGTAAAGGCAAGGAAGCCTATATAGAAGCCGGGCCGGGGCTTATAAACTATAGGCTTCCTGGAACTATAGGTTAAACCATACAAGTTGAGGGTACTGAATGAAAATTTCGATTAATTTAAAACAAAAAACAAAATAGAAAAAGAAAGAAAGAAGAGAAAAAAGTAAAATAAAAGGTGTGTAACTCAACAAAGATTCAATTTAACTAAGAAAGAAGGAATTTTTTAAGTCTTTTGCCAAACAAACTGATACTTTCACTGTTTTGAATTTCCCGACTTAGCGAGTTGAAAAACGTAGGACCTTGAAACCGAATTGAGAATTTTCGAAAATTAGTTCGACAATGAGGTATATAGAAAAGGCTGGAATTTCTTGTATTATAAGAATGTATCTGGCTTGCAAGAGTAAACATATCACGAAAATAATTTGGAAGTAAGCCTCTTTTATGAGCATCGAAAGAAACTTTAGATATTATTCTGATTATCTTCTTTTGCAAAATAATAATCCTATTTAAATTAGACTGATATGTCGATCCCCACACTGAAACACAATAAGTTAAGTAAGGGTAAACAAGACTATAATACAAGGAGCGCAAGGAAGTTTTGGGAAGGCAAAAACTAGACATAAATAATACCTATCGATTTTGATATTTTTCTAGAAACGCTAAGAATGTGAGGCTTCTATGACAAATACTCATCGAGGATAACACCTAAAAATACTGTTTCTTTAACACGTTCAATAACATTGTTGTCAGTTTGAATAGACATATCAAGTGTTTGCCTCCTTTGGCGTGGTCTAAAGACCACAAAATTTGATTTTTTAAAGTTAATGGACAGTTTGTTTGCTCGACACCATTGGGTTAATTTAAGCATTTCAGAATTCAAGATTTCAGGAAGCATGTTAAAATCTTTGTGGGAGAAAAATATGTTTGTGTCATCAGCAAAAAGAATAAAGTCCACGACCGTTGACACGTTACACAGATCATTTATATAGAGTAGAAAGAGCAGGGGGCCTAGTATAGAGCCCTGAGGCACCCCGCACTTTATTTCGCAAGTCTCTGAACTGATACCATTAAATTCCACATATTGCTGTCTATTGCTTAGATAGCTCTTGAACCATCTAAGTGCAGTGCCACGAACACCATAATGTTCTAATTTTGAAATTAAAATGTTATGATCAACGGTGTCAAAGGCTTTAGACAAGTCTATAAAAATACCAACTGTGCATTCCTTATTTTCAATAGTGGAAGAGATTTTGTCATATAAACAAGCAAGAGCGTAAGCAGTGGAGTGATGCTTGAGAAAACCATACTGATTGTCAGAGAGAATGCTATGATTATTAAGAAACCTTAAAAGACGATTGTACATTACTCTAGATCTCTCTAGGATTTTAGAGAATGCTGGTAAATCAGACACTGGTCGGTAGTTCGTAAATATATCCTGCTCACCAGATTTAAATAAAGGAATAACTCGAGCAATTTTTAATTGTTTTGGAACAATGCCAGAGGTGATGGATAAGTTAATTATGCATGTAAGAGGTGAAATAATTATATCAATAGAATCTTTAATTAAGTTCATAGAAATGTTTTCATAACCTACAGCAGTACCTGAACGACAATTACTACACATTCCAATAATTTCTTGCTCAGTTACAGCATCTAGAAATATTGAATTGACTAGTTTTGGGGGTAAAAAAGAATTATGCGACTTTTCTGATAAAGGAATTTTGCTAGCTAAATTGGGGCCAGTGTTAGTAAAATATTTGCAAAAGAAATTAGCTATTTCCTTTGGATTGGAAATTTCTCGAGAATCTGCCCTAAATATAGATGGCAAACCACGCTTTCCTTTATTTCTATTAAGGATTTCATTTAGAACTTTCCTAGTGGCCTTGACATTTGATTTTAGTTTTTGAATTTGTTTTTCATAATATAAACGCTTAGCAACTCGAAGAGAATGAGTAAGTTTGTTTTTGTACGACTTATATGCATTTTCATTGGAAGAGTCAGGGTTATTAAGGAAAGACTGATATAACTTATTTTTCTTCCTTATGGATTTAGCAAGACCTTTAGTAACAAAATGGTTAGAGTTACAAAAAAGAATTTGGCAATGACTATAGCCTCCCTTAGAAAGACTAATGTGTCCTCACGCTCTAGGTACAACTAGAGCCAGGTTTATCATCAATTTGATAGAGGGATATGTGCATGAGGTTCTGAAAAGAAGATGAAACTGAATGTATAATAATTTCCGCGGTCGTAAGCCTGGATTCAACGTATTCTGACATATAATTTAACGACTGTGAATTTCGCAATCCCTTTAACTATCGCAAGCTTGTCTTGCATGCAAAAATATCTTTCTTACCTGGGGATTTCGAAGATTCCCTGTGGTTGTTAAATTTTTATGTTCAAACTAACGATGATGTTTCGGAGAACCGACCTTTCTCATTAAGGGCCTGGAATTTACGCTTAACAAAACGTCAAAAGAATGCGATCGTTCAAAATCATCGTGAGACCATGCTTACCCTCTATTTCTTCTCGAGATAGTTTTTCCTAAGTAACAAAACAAAAAACATATTCATATATAATACCCTATTTTAACTTTTAACAAAGTACAAAGTGAGACGCATTTTATAGAAAGTGTACATTTTTGGTAATCGTTTGATGAATCTTGAAGAGAAGGAACACGCATCAACTGGCAGCGGAAATACAAGACCCTGTTTTGTCGTAAGAGGGAAAACGATTGAGTCTTGTATGGAAAAAAATGACTCTTTATGGTTGAAACATTAACATATACATGAGAACCAACATCTGCAATCTGTTTCAACAGGATAAGTTCAAATTTGGGAATATAATGTAGATGTGGTTTATGATCGGAATTTTATTCATCGTTACAGTTTAAAAATTGTAACAATATCAAAAAGTACTTACCATGAATGTATCCTAGAAGGGATCTGCACCTTAACAATACTCCGAAAATTTAAAAGCTTCGTCAGCCTTCAGAAATTGATTGCAACGCTTTTGTCCTTTACCTGAGAACTTACTTAAAAAGAACTTGAACGAAAGGTTGAGCCAATAAGGGAAAGAGGAATACCCACGGATACATTTTGCAAAGTGTGTTTTGATGAAAAATGAATGATGTTATAATAGTAGGTTTATTTTGATGAAACTTGGTATTGGTAGTTCTCTTCCTGTATAATCGGACTGAGTGTCATAGTAAATGCTATTTATCCAGGGTTACCTCTTCACCATAAAATGCTGATATCAATGAGGGCCCTGGAAAAAATACACAAGTATATATAACAAAGCCTAATTTAAAGTAACTAAAATGCATTAAAAGTTAAAAATACAACAATATTTAAAATCACTTTAAAAAGCTAAAATACAACTATTAAAATACACTTTAAACCTAAACTGATGAAAACTTAACAAGTAACTAAAAAGCTTTTGATCTATATAACTCCAAAGTACGAGTTTTTAAAATCACAACCGACTGGAAATCCTTCATTTCACTTAAAACTCTCTTCTATTTTTATCAATTTTGGTGGTAAAAAAGGAAAATAAACTTTATGCGAAATTGTCGTGGTTACCTTACTAGCCACGCCTAACATGATCAATACATAGCCATAAAATTAATAGTATCAATGAATGCTGTTAGTCAAGTTATTTTTGACAAAAGTTAGCAAACTCCTTTCTGTTCAATATCAGTGCACAGTTGTTGAGAAAACAGAGAGTCTATCCATCTGGGATGATCAATTTTTTGTCATATCGCTTGCGCATGTGCACTATTCAAGAAATTGCACTAAGTTCAAGCATTGGTTCATTAGCCAATCACGTTAAAGCAAACAAACGCGCTTTCAGTTTTCATTTTAACGTCATGCTATTAGCAGTGGTTACTCTGCCTGAGTGGCCGGGAGTAAATCGAAACGTTAGCCTATTATCTACTGAAATCGTTTCCCAATGGTAAGTGTAGACTTTAAAGAACTCCTTTAACCTTTCTGTCAAATTTCACATATACGAATATAGCTAGAACACAGACTAACAAAAGGGTCAGCCAGTATTTTGTAACGTTCTCTCTGCATTTCTTGGAAGTCGGGAGGAATGTTTGAAGAAGTATTGTTACGAACACAAACACGAAATAATCCCCCGATCTAGTAATATTAATTTGTGTAGACAAGTTTTATTTAATGCTGACTACAGAAAAAGGATGTCTGGTGTGATACAGTTTCAATCTTCCTTCAAACATAAAAATAAGATATAATTTAAACCATTAACCTTCTCGTACTTGAGGCTGTATGTCGTTTCAAGCATATTTCGCTTTAAGCTATCTTTTTATGCTTCGTTATTGCTCCTCGTTTTAGTAATCATTAAATAATTCTAATTCTCTCTTTCATTTTCAACGTTGGCGTAGTTCATATACAAACAAAAGCCCGCCACCTGCTAAAGGCTTAGCAAGTCTTCAGATTTGTGCTACCATTCACAAACTCCTAAAAACACAACCAAGCGTACAATCAATTTATATTAAAATGCCCGAAGATTAAAGTTTTCGAAAGTATTTTTTGCTGTGATAATTTAAAAAATGATTGAAAATTATCATGGCAATCTCCCAGATAAAACTGGGATATAACCACAAAGTCACTCGGCATTTTACCTGCTCATAATCACTCAAACGATTTTTAATAATTGATCACCTTAGCAGGTCCTTAAATTGAAGTTTATATTACTCTGGAATATTTAAGAAAGAAAGATATACAAGAGGTGTCCACTGGAGGGAAAGTTTACGATTTTATGTGTAACTGACTTTGTGACTTTGAACTCGTGAAATGCATCGGCTGTTAGAAGTGGAACGCCGCATTTTATTTTTTGGTCGCGTCATTCGCTCTTTTTCAATTCTCTGTTAAAATAGTTTTAATATATATTATTGTAATGTGAATTTCATAAAATTGCTGTGGCATTGAATAGTAATACAGTAACTGAAGTGAGTGAGACGGCAATGGAGAAAAAAAATACATTTAAAGGATAGGTGGTACAATACAGGAAAGTTCAATCTAAGACTTAAAGGCAAGTCAGAAATAAAGCGTTGCCACAGGCAACGCAACTGTCAAGAAACTATAGAATTGAGATTAAGGGAAACTGCCTGCTGTGCTTATACCAAACTTATTCACCTTAAGAATTTGGAATAAAAGCTAATTGAAATTACTCATGAGAAAGGGGATGTAACTGCTGTGGCATTGTCCAACATGCACGTAAAAGCAATGCCGAAACTAGCTTATCTGTGAAAACCTCACAGTGATGAACTATCACACTAATATTCAATCTGATGTGTAGAAATCCACTAAGGAAGTTCTTAAAGATTTCCGTTCTAATCAAGAGGATAAACTGCAACACCACCTAACATCTCAAGGTTTCTTCTTCTCAAATGTTATCAAGTACTCATTGTCATCTGTAAATTCTATTTGGTCAGAGGCCCAGTCTCATCTACCTAAGAACATTTATAATTTTACCATCCGCTACATCAACACCTCTATCCCTACAGGTACGAATATGGCAAGATGGGGATTATCACAAAGTCCTGATTGCTCCTTTTGTTTTAATCCTGAATCACTCCTTCATGTTGTCGCTGGTTGTCAACAGTACCTTGATCGCTTTACCTGGAGACACGACTCAATCCTTAACTTCATTGCCAAGTCACTTCAACCTGTAATTAATGTTCACTCTTCACTCTATGCAGATATTAATGAGCTTTAATGGTTTTCTGAATCTCTCAATAATAACTGGTGAAAATTATCGTCCAGATCGTCTTTTCCTAATCCATTCCAAGTGCCTATATGTTCTATAATTAACAGTTGGTTTCGAGTCTAACCTTAACAACAATGCAGTGCGTAAGAAAGAAAAATATGTGAACTTGATCAACGAAATGAATAGAAATTACAGGTGTGTGAGATTTGTAAATCTCTCCATGTTTCTCCGTAAAGCTCCACGTTCTTAGACATGATGAATGACATTGGCATTGACAAAAAGCAGCAACGTTATATAATCAAGAAAATGATAAATATAGCCATTAGAGCAACATATTACATCTTTTGTTGTAGAAACAGGAACTGGGATAGCCCAGACTTGATGCAATTTTGATTTTTTTTCTTCTTTTTCTTTTTAATAATTCAGTCTCAAGCAGCATTTGTAAATTGCCTATACGTAGCGAGATTTACAATTGTACATTCAAAAACACAAATAAAATTTCCATTATTATTATTATTATTATTATTATCATTATTTCGTTTTTCGAATGTCAACAAATCCTAAAACACCTAGACTAACTTCTCATTACAAGTGTTCCTATTAGATTTTTCTTCAACTCAAGGTTTTCCGCAGAGGACGAAAGACTAGGAGAGAATTGACTTGCAATGAACGGCTATTTTAAGATATTTGGAAGATTCCCATTACAAACGAACAGTTGTCACTTAATGTATCTGGCAGTCTTCTGCCCCTGAACGAGGATGGTCACAATTGTTAATAGTTTCTTTTTTTATTTTTGCTACAGGAGAGGCTATCTGAAGAGCAAATTGAAGGTTAGTTTATACAAATAGTATAATATATTTTAGTAAAATCCATCTAATGGTCTATTATCAATGCTGCGTTCTGATTGGCTGAGTAACAACAACAACAACAATAAGCTTTATTTGCATGTCCATAACAAAGTATTACAGTATTGCAAAAGCTACTTGAAATTAATCATTGATTCCTTGTAAATTAAATATTTAAAATAATTTGAAAACGTATTAATCATTGTTTATTTCTAACCATCAGTAGGATTAATTATTCCGGAGATGAGTTTGTCTCTCAATTCAAAGCAAGTTGATATAAATGAAATTAATTGGATGTTAATAAAATAGTCAGTAGAATTCATCAGATGTGATAATAAGGACTCATGTCATTGTAGTCGTAGAAATGGTATTTTAGGTTCTAGTTTAGAGAAGAACATATCTCTTATCGAAGAAAAACTTGGACAATCTAATAAAAAGTGAGTTTCATCTTCAATTCTGTTACAATTGCAGAGATTGCATAACCTTTCGTCACGTGGTATATTGTCGTATCTACCTGTCTCAATCCTAAGTTTGTGACTGCTTATTCTCAGTTTCACTAATGTTTTCCTAGAAGGGTTCTTTCTTGTTAGATCTAGGACTCTAGGTAGGCAGAAGGGCTATAATTCGTTTTGATTTTATAATAAAAGTTAAGTTTTGGGAATGTTGAAGGGTATGATTCCAGTAAGAGATATATTTCTATATGTTATAGCCCACTGGTAGCGAAAAGCGCGGGCTTTTTGGCGGCAAAAAAGGATTAAAGTCTAGCTTTAACTAGCTAAAGTTTTTTTATTCTCGATATTTTTGATCAACTAGTTGGATTTTACTAAAATAATTATTCCTCTCGCCGTCATGCCCTTTGAGTCAATAGACCATTCGGCCTTCGGCCTCATGGGTACTGACTCAGAGCCCATTCAGGCTCGAGGAATAATTGTTAAATATTATATTAAAAACTAAATCATTGGATAATGCAATTCTAGCGCTCTGATTGGCTTAGACATCATGGTATATGAGCCATTATACCATGCTCTCCAAATATGGTAGAGTGATTTTACATGATTAGTGAAACAGAGAATAACAACTAGCGCAAAATAGCTGTAAGTCAGCAAAGGAAGACAATGGAATTGGTTCATAATAGCGCGTACTATTCTACTACCTACATGTATTTTACGGGTTAAGGAAAATCACTCCAACTATACGCGACTACTCCAAATTAAAAACAAACTGAAAATCGGTTGTTTTTACCAATAATAGCAGGAAGAATTCTGGATATTTTGTGGGCGTTTTAAATAAAACAATTATTTCACTCGCGCTTGTTGGCAATGACATTACAATAGACAACTTCGCTACGCGCGCTCGTTGGGCAATCTACTATCTCATATCCAAATAAATGAAATAATTGTTATATGTAACGTCTTGCTAAATTGACTAATAAATTTCACGTCAAGAACCTGGAAAAATATACGACGGTCAATAATAGCGTTAATTTTGTTTTTCTTTCAGAATATCGCGCTGCTTTCTACTTGTTCGATCGCGATTGCAATGGGTTCGTTACAACAAAGGAACTGGGCTCCATTATGAGGACGTTAGGGTTTAACCCTAATGAAGAAGACCTACAACAGATGATTTTCACGGTCGATTACGATGGTAGGTATAGAGCGATTTTCGTATGACCTTGAAATGAAAACGCACGAACAAAACTGAAACAACAAAGGAACGGAAATAGAGCGATTTGATTGGTGTATCGAACGGATACAAACGCACCTGACTTTTGGTTGGCTAAGTGAACGCTCAGGTAAACAAATTTCATGCCCGAAGAACTTTCTAGAAATTGCTTTGACGTCATACTGCAACACGATTGGTCAATCGAACAATGCCTTCTCCATATTAGCGTTTTCTTTGGCGGGAAAACGAAGAGGCCATGTTTTGATCTTTTCATCCATTGGCTGATGAAACAAAGAACGAACACTTAATGAAACCATTTTTCAAGGTCATACGAAAATCGCTCTAATATCTTGGATAACTTGACAGGAAGTGAATAAACATTTTTTTTGTCTGTACATGCCTTAGAGTAAGTTTGAGGTACGATACACATACGCCATTTTCTAGATATAAAAACCTTCAAAAAGTTATTTGTCTACTCACAGGGGACGGTAAACTAAATTTTGAAGAATACATCAATCTGATGGAGCAACAGAAGAAGCCTGACGAAAGAAAAGAAGACATTATACAAGCTTTTCGAGTTTTTGATTCTGATAACAAAGGATACATAGAATCAGCTGATTTACGAGAATTGTTGGAAAATATGGATTGGAAAGTTCGTGAAGAGGATTTGAAAGATTTGATAACAAGGGCTAACCTAGACCAAGACAGAAGAGTCAGCTTTGAAGGTAGGGACAGTGTAGGGGTGAAAAGAGGAGAATGCATTATCCTTGGAAAACTGCAGAGGTTTTGAGTTCATTACGGCTTGCGCGAAACTTGGCATACTTATTGTGCACTAAAATCTTTTGGTAACTTTATACAAAAACACTATTTTTTGGAATACTTGTGGTTTGTCTAGACGTTGTGAGGTCCGAGATAAGCAAGTCTTGCATATCTTTACTCGGTTTTTAAGCCTGGCATATATCATCGAAACGTAAAGCGGTTTTATGACCTTGCTCGAAAAGACATTAACGGTTAATTTTCAGGCTTCTTCCCTGTACGTGTGAGCGTAACGTATCTGACGTATCTGTAATATCTTTTGTACCCATTTTGAAGACACTGTTTGGTAAAGGGTTCCACCTAGGCAGTCACATAAGTTATGGTGAATGGTCTCGATATAGGATTATTCTATGGACAGCAAAGTAATAACTACGACTCATGCTAACGCGTATTGTTAAATCTCGAAGTGTAATGGTCGTTGAAGTTAGACTCATCTCTAAACTGCCTTTCTTTTATAGAGTTTGCAATGCTTGTGGATCCAGAGGGGCTGCCGCTAGCTCAGGATGATGACAATAACAATGAAGGAGATGATTTATAAAGTACATCAGTGAGAAGATATAAATATGCATGATGTCGTCTTCAGTAACCTTACCCCGCTCATTACCTGATTCATTATCTTTGTTATCATAAACGTTTTATAGGCATCAGGTCATATAGCAATGTATCGAGAGAAAAAGCAAAAAGATTTCCTACTTGATTTCATATTAATGTAAAATCTTCGGCCTGGAATAATTAACCAAGAGCAATTTTATCAGAAAACATTGCAAATATATTTGTATTTAAGAAGAGACAAGTTCACAGCTAGTGGAACATTTTTTAACAAAAACATTTGAGGGTTGTCCAATACTGTCGACATGATACGAGTGGACAGAGTGAACTGTCGAGTGGACTTTTGTATCTCATTAAGGAGACTTAGAAATTTTGTCGCTTGTCTTGTTGGCAAGAGACCCGGTGTAATGGTAGTCGAGTCGTACGAGCCGTACGAGTGGAGAAAGTGTTTGTCCACCCGACAGAGCGAACTGTCCAGTGGACTTTTGCATCTCATTAAGGAGACTTACAAATTTTATTGCTTGTGTTGTTGGCAACAGAACCCGTCTAATGGTAGTCGAGCCATACGAGCCCTACGAGTGGAGGTGTTTCCCCAAACACATATCATATAAATTTAAATCTGTATTTTTAATTGTATTGTATTGAGCTGCAAAACCCTTTTTAGGGAGCGTCAATAAAAGTATGTATGTATGTATGTATATCCCTATTGATATGTGTTTCCCCGAACACATATCCCTAGTGATGGGAGTTTCGCCGAACACATATCCCTAGTGATAGGTGTTTCGCCGAACACATATCCATAGTGATATGTGTTTCGCCGAACACATATCCCTAGTGATAGGTGTTTCGCCGAACACATATCCCTAGTGATAGGTGTTTTTACACATATCCATAGTGATATGTGTTTCCCCGAACACATATCCCTAGTGATGGGAGTTTCGCCGAACACATATCCCTAGTGATAGGTGTTTCGCCGAACACATATCCATAGTGATATGTGTTTCGCCGAACACATATCCCTAGTGATAGGTGTTTCGCCGAACACATATCCATAGTGATATGTGTTTCGCCGAACACATATCCCTAGTGATGGGAGTTTCGCCGAACACATATCCCTAGTGATAGGTGTTTCGCCGAACACATATCCCTAGTGATAGGTGTTTCCCCAAACACATATCCCTAGTGATATGTGTTTCCCCGAACACATATCCCTAGTGATGGGAGTTTCGCCGAACACATATCCCTAGTGATAGGTGTTTCGCCGAACACATATCCATAGTGATATGTGTTTCGCCGAACACATATCCCTAGTGATAGGTGTTTCGCCGAACACATATCCCTAGTGATATGTGTTTCGCCGAACACATATCCCTAGTGATAGGTGTTTCCCCAAACACATATCCATAGTGATATGTGTTTCCCCGAACACATATCCCTAGTGATGGGAGTTTCGCCGAACACATATCCCTAGTGATATGTGTTTCTTTAAACACATATCCCTTGTGATAGGTGTTTCCCCAAACACATATCCATAGTGATATGTGTTTCGCCGAACACATATCCATAGTGATATGTGTTTCGCCGAACACATATCCCTAGTGATAGGTGTTTCGCCGAACACATATCCCTAGTGATAGGTGTTTCCCCAAACACATATCCCTAGTGATATGTGTTTCCCCGAACACATATCCCTAGTGATGGGAGTTTCGCCGAACACATATCCCTAGTGATAGGTGTTTCGCCGAACACATATCCCTAGTGATATGTGTTTCGCCGAACACATATCCCTAGTGATAGGTGTTTCCCCAAACACATATCCATAGTGATATGTGTTTCCCCGAACACATATCCCTAGTGATGGGAGTTTCGCCGAACACATATCCCTAGTGATAGGTGTTTCGCCGAACACATATCCATAGTGATATGTGTTTCTTTAAACACATATCCCTTGTGATAGGTGTTTCCCCAAACACATATCCCTAGTGATATGTGTTTCGCCGAACACATATCCCTAGTGATGGGAGTTTCGCCGAACACATATCCCTAGTGATAGGTGTTTCGCCGAACACATATCCATAGTGATATGTGTTTCGCCGAACACATATCCCTAGTGATAGGTGTTTCGCCGAACACATATCCCTAGTGATAGGTGTTTCCCCAAACACATATCCCTAGTGATATCTGTTTCCCCAAACACATATCCCTAGTGATAGGTGTTTCCCCAAACACATATCCCTACAGATATGTGTTTCCCCGAACACATATCCCTAGTGATATGTGTTTCCCCGAACACATATCCCTAGTGATATGTGTTTCACCGAACACATATCCCTAGTGATAGGTGTTTCCCCAAACACATATCCATAGTGATATGTGTTTCGCCGAACACATATCCCTAGTGATAGGTGTTTCCCCAAACACATATCCCTAGTGATAGGTGTTTTCCCAAACATATCCCTAGTGATAGGTGTTTCCCCGAACACATATCCTTCCCCTACACGGGAAACGCATATCCTTAGTGATATCTGTTTTCCTACATAAGGAAACACATATTCCTAGTGATATGTGTTCCCCTACCTGGAAAACAGATATCCTAGTGATATGTGTTCCCCTACCTGGGAAAAACATATCCCTAGAGATATGTGTTCCCCTACCCAGAAAAAAAATCCTAGTGATATGTGTTCCCCAACCTGGGAAACAGATATTTTTTTAGTGATATGTGTTCCCCTACCCCGGAAACACACATCCCTATTGATATGTGTTTCCCTACCCAGGGAACTTATCTCCCTAGCGATATGTGTTCCCCTATCTGAAGAAACACATATCCCTAGTAATATATGTTCCCTTACCTGGCAAACAGATAACCCTAATGATATCTATTCCCGTATCTAGGAAACACATATCACTAGTTATATGTGTTCCCCTATTTTTCCAAAGGGGTTAGTCCATGTTTTTCGTCAAAAATTGGCCATTTTTCCACCTTCTTTTTTTTTACGCATTATAGACCAGGAAAATGCGTTTTATGATATTCTAGAACGAAAAAACGCCTTTGTAGGCTATAAAAATAAGATGTCCAAAAAGTCGAAATATTGACATTTTTCCAAAGGGGTTAGTCCATGGTTTTAGTCCAAAATTGGCCCTTTTTTTAACTTATTTTTTTTAGTCAATATAGGGCAGGAAAATTTGTTTTATGATATTCTAGAACGAAAACACACCTTTCTAGGTTATAAAAATAAGAAATTCAAAGAGTCGAAAAATTTGACATTATTCCAAAGGAGTTAGTCCATGGTTTTAGTCCAAAATTGGCCATTTTTTCAACTTATTTGTTTTAGTCAATATAGGCATGGAAAATGTGTTTTATGATATTCTAGAACGAAAAAACGCCTTTTTAGGCTATAAAAACAAGAAGTTCAAAAAGCCGAAAAATTGACATATTACCAAAGGGGTTAGGCCATGCGTTTGGTCCAAAATTGGCCATTTTTCAAGCTCTTTTTTTAAGCAATATAGACCAGGAAAATGTGTTTTATGATATTGAAGAACGAAAAAACACCAATCTAGGCTATAAAAACAAGAAGTTCAAAAAGTCGAACAATTGGCATTTTTCCAAAGGGGTTAGTCCATGATTTTAGTCTAAAATTGGCCATTTTTGCAACCTATTTTGTTAAAATTAATATAGGGAAGGAAAATTTGTTTTATGATATTCTAGAACGAAAGAAAGCCTTTCTAGGCTATAAAAACAAGAAGTTCAAAAAGTCGAAAAAATTGACATGGATCGCCAAGTAAACTTTATTGATCATGATTCTATTTTTTCCGCTTTCAGCTTTTAAAGAGAAGGGCCACATTACACCAATCTAAAATTATGGGCGCGGACAACGGAAATCCTGGTTTCTTTGGCAACTGATTTTTTGTGGAAACTCGATGTAGTGTATAGCCGTTGAAACGTATTTTGCGTAAACCGGTGACACTCGAAGCGATATTACACAATAAATCAGGGAACAGAGAAACGTAGAGGCCTACTCTGGGACCTTAACTCGCCGTGAGATTGTGCGAGCTAATGCGAGTTTAGGCGAGATAAGGAAATTTGAACATAATCTCAAGCTGCGAGTAAGGGCGAGTTAAGGCGAGTTAAGGCGAGTTAAGGTCCCTGGGTAGGCCTACGTAGGGGTATGAAACTTAAATTATCAACGCGGAAAACGGAAATCCTGGTCTCTTTGGGAACTGATTTTTTGTGGAACCTCGATGTAGTGTATAGCCGTTGAAACGTATTTTGCGTAAACCGGTGACGCGCGAAGCGATATTACACAATAAATCAGGGAACAGAAGTTAGGGATACCACTCTAATTCGGGTACTTTTCACTGAAATTAGAAACTCATGCTAACTTCTTCGTTTCTTCCTATCTCTATAAATGATGGTAGCACGCTTTGGGATCGCCAAGTAAACTTTATTGATCATGAATCTATTTTTTCCGCTTTCCGTTTTAAAGAAAACGGCCACATTACACCAATCTAAAATTATGGACGCGGACAACGGAAATCCTGGTTTCTTTGGCAACTGATTTTTTGTGGAAACTCGATGTAGTGTATAGGCGTTGAAACGTATTTTGCGTAAACCGGTGAGACTGGAAAGCGATATTACACAATAAATCAGGGAACAGAGAAACGTAGGGATACCACTCTCATTCGGGTACTTTTCACTGAAATTGGAAACTTATGCTAACTTCTTAGTTTCTTTCTATCTCTATAAATGATGGTAGCACGCTTTGAGATCGCCAAGGAAACTCTTATGACCTGCTGGGGGAACACATATCTTTACAGATATGTGTTTCCCTGCTGCGAAAACAAATGTCACTAGGGATATGTGTTTCCTTGTTGGGTTAACACATATCACTATATCACTAGGCCAGTTTTCCAACTTTTTTTTTAGGCAATACAGGCCACGAAAATGTGTTTTATGATATTCTAGAAGAAAAAAACAACTTTCTGGGCTATAAAAACAAAAAGTTCAAAAAGTCGAATAGTTGACATTTTTCCAAAGGGGTTAGTCCATGGTTTTGATCCAAAATTGGCCATTTTTCCACCTTTTTTTTAAGGCAATATAGGCCAGGAAAATGTGTTTTATGATATTCTAGAACAAGAAAGCGACTTTCTAAGCAATGAAAACAAGAGTTTGAAAAAGTCGAAAAATTGACATTTTTCATAAGGGTTTAGTCCATGGTTTTGGTCCAAAATTGGCCATTTTTGCACCTTATTTTTTTAGGCAATATAAGCTAGGAAAATAGGTTTTATGATATTTGACAACGACAAAACGCCTTTCTAGGCTATAAAAACAAGAAGTTAAAAAAGACGAAAATTGACATTTTTCCAAAGGGGTTAGTCCATGGTTTTGGTCCAAAATTGGCCATTTTTCCACCTTGTTTTTTTTTTAGGCAGGGTCATTCCACGGTAATCTGTGATTTCGGTTAAGACACTTCGGAGACACAAAATCGCTCCTGTGGAAACTACTGAAAGAAGAAGTACAACTTTTATATTTGTTTTACGTAGATGTAAACTAAGTTTATCCATAACTCAAGGCAAATCTGCTCCTACTCTTTAAGGAGAGATACAGTCAAGGAATGATTGCCCGTTGCGGAGAAGACTCGCTAGAAACGCGAATTTTATTTTTCTCTGTTCAAGGTTAGATTCTTTCGAATCCGCGTAGTTTTTGAAATGAATATTTTCCTTTTAAAGAAAGAGCTCTTTATAATTAATCGTCAAATGAAAAAAATATTTGGTTATGTCTTTTTAATGTACCCGAAATCTAGCAATGATTTGAAGTGGTCCTGTTGCGGAGAGGACAAAAGGGCTCGCTGTAAAAAAAATCCTGTTTTGTTGAGGCTAAACCGTTGATCAGATAGTACTAAATTACAGGAGAGGACTGTCGATATAAGACAGGCTTAAATAAGGGTTTATTGATAATCTGCGGTTATAAATAATCTTATATTGATGATATATAAGTATTAATAACTAATTAAATCTTGATTGATTGATACAATTTATAAATGGGAGAATAGACAACATCGTACAAGGTGCCTTAATTGTGACTTCAAACTTTCTTTGTACCGCGGGTAGAGTAAGGAAGTGACTGTAGTGCTCCGCTGTGTAACTCGAGGATCATGAACTTTCTGAAGTCAGGTATGCTTCTCTGTGTCATCATCTTCCCTTTGGATACAAGACAGCGAGCATAAGCACAGACAAAAGCACCACAGTCCCAGCTATTGCCTTGTTGAGGAATATCCTCCTGACGGTTTGCACAAAACTTCCACTTCTCTACGTTTAGGTCGCCATCAATCATCTTCAATACTTGAAACATCTTTTTCATGACAACTCTAGCACTGGGTTTGACATAATCGCCTGCAGCGCTGTCTAGAACAGCCATGAGATATTTCTTGGGGAATACAGCCAAGAGAAACCAGTGCTCAGTCGTCGATAGATTGCAAGGAATGAGAATAAGATCTGACTCTAGAAGATCCTTTCTCCCAGAGTGAAGATTCGGAGTAGCATTCGGTGGCCGCACAGTCTCAAACTCTTCCCATGTAATTACTTCCAACTTCACACCGTCCACCTGTTGAAGCAGTATGAGATAGCAATCAATGATGAAATTGACGATGTAATTATCTTCAGGTTTGGCGTGTCCACCTAGCAGAGATAGTATGTCACTTTGAGATATAATTCCATGCCCCTTAAAGCTAACCGACCCGTCAACTATTGCTGAAACAAGTGCAGCTTTCTGAACAGGAAGGGAAATCTGCAGAATGACGTCACTCAAAAGCGCAGTTAGTTCCTTAGTTAGTCCATACTTTATTGTAAGACTAGAGTTTGACTGGGCCACGGAGATGTAAAGAATAGAGTTGTCTCCAACAAACTTTACAGGAAGCTCCCCGTCACTTGATACAGCAGTTGCAATAGGGCATTCAAGTAAGCGATGCACTTCGAACGGAGATGGTGCTTGAAACGGGGAATTCCTAGCCACCTTGATATGCGTGTCACTTGCTCTTTCCGCATAATGGAGAGCATGGGTGTGTGGGATGACCTTGGATCTTTCCCATCTTTCTTGGAGTGTCCGTCCTACCTCTCTAACTTTCTCTTCCGGAATATACAGGACATTGACCTTTCTACAGATTCTCTTGGCAGTGGCATGGAACTCGTCAGCGCTGTTAATAACATTCTTCCCTTGGAGGATGGCTGGTTCTTGTCGTTCTTCACTCATCTGCGCCTTCTGCGCCTTCTGCCTGGCCCTATATGATCTTTTCCAGTTCCTTTGCTTTGCTCTCTGCCTTGCCTTCTCTGCATATGACAAACTCTCTTTCTGTCTCTTGTACTCTCTCGCTTTCCTCTTTCTATCTTTCTTCTCTGTACAGTGCTAGCTTCCTCTCGTCGTTTTTCAACCTCTCCCGGTATTTCCTGCTCCTCTCGGTACTAGTTAACATGGCTTTAAATAAAATCAAAATAGCTGACTGGACACAGCGTCCAAGATGGCCGACTGGATATAGTGAACCCAAAATGCAACAGTTTACTGCTCATGCTCAAAGCTTTCTGCTAGTCCGGGGGGGAGCAAGCTTGCCTCCAAAAACAAGTCTTGCTTTCGTAGCCGTCTTTTCCGCAACGAAAAGGTCTTCTCCGCGACAAAAACAAAACATTAAATTTTCGTTGAAATTTTATGTATTTTGATGAATGGTCAATATAGAAAGGTTTCACTGACTATTAATTAGAACATTTGGAAAATTAAAATATTTTGGCCCGTTTTCCTTTCTGCAATCAAAACTTTTATTAGTGAAATAGTTGCGGAGAAGACATGATTATGACTTTGGAAAGTCCAATTCTTCGCACCCGTGTACCTTACGATCCATATGTGTTTTATGATATTCTAGAACGAAAGAACGCCTTTCTAGGCTTCAAAAAAAAGAGGTGCAAAAAGTCGAAAAGTTGACATTTTTCCCAAGGGGTTAGTCCATGGTTTTGGTTCAAAATTGGCCATTTTTGCAACTTTTTCATTTTAGGCAATATAGGCCAGAAAAAGGATGTTACTAAAACGGGGAACGGGGAGCGGGGAACGGGGAGCGGGGAGCGGGGAGCGGGGAGCGGGGAACGGGGAACGGGGAACGGAAGTAAAATAACCAGTAGTCAGCGGTATCCTTCATAAAAATCCAAAAAGATGGCCGATCAAGAACCCGGTAAGATCGATGATGGAGGAGCGTCGAAACAACACTTAAGGTCGCTATTTTACTAATGAACTAATGATGCTCATGGGGTGCTTGAAATAATAAGGAGGTAATAATTTCATGACATTTTTCACCTTTTTGCGTTTTACTGAACGACAATATGCTCCAACAGCAGTTGAAAGAAGCTACAGTCGGGACAAAAACTCTCAAAGCACAGCCATATTTGGAACTCAAGCGAATCTATACGGTGTCTAACTCACAA
The DNA here is from genome assembly GCA_038088405.1 of Porites divaricata. NCBI lineage: Eukaryota > Metazoa > Cnidaria > Anthozoa > Scleractinia > Poritidae > Porites > Porites divaricata. Next base: position 21,300,365 of record JBBMOI010000012.1, on the reverse strand, counting down.
AGCAATGAACTACTTTTGCTTGACGCGTTTCGTAGGGTTTTGGCTTAAATACATGCTGAAAGATAACGTAGATCGAAGCAGTCAGGTGTATTTCCTCGACAGTAATAGTGTGGCAGTACTAGTGGAGGTCCTTCCTAGCTGAATCGTTTTTTTCAGGCCCAAATTAAAAGATGCTGGCGAGGAGATAAAACTGTAAGTCTAATAATATTATATTTACAAACCTATGATGAGAAGTAAGTGCAAATTGTATTATGTGAAAAGATAAGATGGAACAGGTTATTTAATACCTCAATAAAAGGCAACTTTAAACATATTAACATGCAATGTGCCAGGAATATCAACCATATCTTGCTCTTAAAGATGACAGTTGTTTCAGAGCAAATGGCCATGCTGTGGTTTTATTTTATAATAACCATGGTTGAAATTTTGCTTCCCTTTGTTTGGGGGTACGGTAATGTGAATTTTGTAATAATGAGTTCAAAACAAAGAGATTAAAATTCAAACTTAGGATAAAAGTGAACCACAACTGAGCTGCAATATTAAGTGTTGCAAGTGTACATGGGGAAGTACTTTGGTTGGAAGGTACTTTTTAAAGGCTAGCTGTGAAAATATGCCTGGGAAGTATACTTCCTCTGTTTAGCCCTTTCCTAGGGGGAGTCCTTTAATGTTTTTGCAGAGGGGAGCTCCACTTCTCTTTAATGAACGTTACTTTTACTGCGGAGAAAAATATTTCAAGCTCAGTGTAAAACTGAATGTGTCAGTGACTTAAACCAGTTAATATTGTCAAGCTGCTTTATTAGCTTAATTCAGTAATATTGCAACTTGCACCTACCATCAAGCATCACATCATCAATGTTGCAGAGGTTGGCAGCTTATTAGAAGGTGGTTGATAAGCCTTCAAGCAAGCTGTCTGTAGTTTTGGAAATAAATAGTTCAAGGACTCACACAAGTGATGGAAGGCAAAAGATTTATTCTGCATGTATTGCCAAAAGCTGTTGCGGAGAAGACAAATTTATTTTTGAGTTATTTGATAAGGTAAAATCGTTTTTTAAAAATCCGCTCTGGTTCTTCAATATTTTAAACATGGTCTATACGATATACGTACCTAGCTAGAGTAATTAAAAACGAGTGAAAAGAATAAGACTTTCCAAAGTCAAAATGTCTTCTCCGCAACGATTTCACTCCTAAGAGTTTTGATTGCAATAAGGAAAACGAGCCAAAATGTTTAATATTTCTAGATGTTCTGATTCATAGTCAGTGTAACCTTTCTATATTAAACATTGATCAAAATATACGTAAAACTTCAACGAAAATTTAGTGTTTTATTTTTGTTGCGGAGAAGACATTTCCGTTGCGGAGAAGAAAGCTACGAAAGCAGGCTGTTTTTAATTGGTCAGATTTATGGGTCTTGCCCTCAGGGATAAGCAGAAAACATTGAGCATGAGCAGTAAACCTTTGCACTGTGGATGCAATATATCCATTCCGCCACCTTGGACACTGCGTCCAGTCCTCTACTGTCATTTAGTAGCATCTGATCCACGTTTTACCAATAACAAGACAGTTTTTATTTACATCGAGCCCTTTTGTCTTCTCCGCAACGGGACCGCATCAAATTATTGCAAAATTTGGAGTACATTAAAAAGGAATAACGAAATATTTTTCGTTTGACAATTAATTATAAAGAACTCTTCCTTTGCAAGGAAAGAGTCATTTTAAGAGATGCCCGGATTCGAAAGAATCTAACCTTGAAGCGAAAAAACAATAATTCGCGCTTCTTGCGAGTCTTCTCCGCAACGGGAAATCATTCGTTGATTGTATCTCTCCGTAAAGAGCAGGAGTACTTTTATGTTGTGTTATAGATACACTTTTCTTAGATCTACCTAAACAAAATACAAAAGGTGTAGTTCTTCTTTTAGTAGTTTACAGACGATCGATTGATTGTTTCCAAAGCGTCTTCTCCGCAACGACAGATTACCGTGGAATGCCCCAGTTCAAAAAGTCGAAACCTTGACCTTTTTTCAAAGGGGTTAGTCCATGGTTTTGATTGAAAATTGGCCATTTTTCCACCTTTTCTTTAGGAAATATAGGTCAGTACAATGTGGGTTTTTGATATTCTGGAAAGAAAAAACAACTTTCTAGGCTATGAAAACAAGAGGTTGAAAAAGTGGAAAAATTGACATTTTTCCAAAGGGGTTACTCCATGGTTTTGATCCAAAATTGGCCATTTTTCCACCTTATTTTTGTAGGCAATAAAAGCCAGGAAAATAGGTTTTATGATATTCTAGAACGAAAAAACGCCTTTGTAGGCTTTATAAACAAGAAGTTCAAAAAGTGGAAAAATTGACATTTTTCCAAAGGGGTTAGTGCATGAATTTGGTCCAAAATTGGCCATTTTTCCACTTTTGTTTTAGGCAATAAAGGGCAGGAAAATGTGTTTTATGATATTTGACAACGAAAAAACGCCTTTCTAGGCTATAAAAACGAGAGGTTGGTTCATTCCACGGTAATGTGAAACTAGACATTGGTTTTTAAAAAGTACCAAACTTGTCTAATATTATCTAGAAACTAAAAGCCAAAAGCCCAAAGTTGACATTTTAAGCACTATCATACAATTTCCAGGTGATATTTTTGAAGAAATGCTAATTTATTCTGCATGTATTGCCAAAAGCCGTTGCGGAGAAGACAAATTTATTTTTGAGTTATTTGATAAGGTAACAACGTTTTTTAAAAATCCGCTCTGGGTCTTCAATATTTTAAACATGGTCTATACGATATACGTACCTAGCTAGAGTAATTAAAAACGAGTGAAAAGAATAAGACTTTCCAAAGTCAAAATGTCTTCTCCGCAACGATTTCACTCCTACGAGTTTTGATTGCAATAAGGAAAACGGGCCAAAGTGTTTAATATTTCTAGATGTTCTGATTCATAGTCAGTGCAACCTTTCTATATTAAACATTGATCAAAATATACGTAAAACTTCAACGGAAATTTAGTGTTTTATTTTTGTTGCGGAGAAGACATTTCCGTTGCGGAGAAGACAGCTACGAAAGCAGGCTGTATTTAATTGGTCAGATTTATGGGTCTTGCCCTCGGGGATAAGCAGAAAACATTGAGCATGAGCAGTAAACCTTTGCACTGTGGATGCAATATATCCATTCCGCCACCTTGGACACTGCGTCCAGTCCTCTACTGTCATTTAGTAGTATCTGATCCACGTTTTACCAATAACAAGACAGTTTTTTTTTACATCGAGCCCTTTTGTCTTCTCCGCAACGTCTTCTCCGCAACGGGACCGCATCAAATTATTGCAAAATCTCGAGTACATTAAAAAGGAATAACGAAATATTTTGTGTTTGACAATTAATTATAAAGAACTCTTCCTTTGCAAGGAAAGAGTCATTTTAAAAGATGTCCGAATTCGAAAGAATCTAACCTTGAAGTGAAAAACTAATAATTCGCGTTTCTTGCGAGTCTTCTCCGCAACGGGAAATCATTCGTTGATTGTATCTCTCCGTAAAGAGCAGGAGTAGATTTATCTTGTGTTATAGATACACTTAGCTTACATCTACCTAAACAAAATACAAAAGGCGTACTTCTCCTTTTAGTAGTTTACAAACGATCGATTGATTGTTTCCAAAGCGTCTTCTCCGCAACGACAGATTACCGTGGAATGCCCCAGTTCAAAAAGTCGAAACCTTGACCTTTTTTCAAAGGGGTTAGTCCATGGTTTTGATTGAAAATTGGCCATTTTTCCACCTTTTCTTTAGGAAATATAGGTCAGTACAATGTGGGTTTTTGATATTCTGGAGAGAAAAAACAACTTTCTAGGCTATGAAAACAAGAGGTTGAAAAAGTGGAAAAATTGACATTTTTCCAAAGGGGTTACTCCATGGTTTTGGTCCAAAATTGGCCATTTTTCCACCTTATTTTTTTAGGCAATAAAAGCCAGGAAAATAGGTTTTATGATATTGTAGAACGAAAAAACGCCTTTGTAGGCTTTATAAACAAGAAGTTCAAAAAGTGGAAAAATTGACATTTTTCCAAAGGGGTTAGTGCATGAATTTGGTCCAAAATTGGCCATTTTTCCACTTTTGTTTTAGGCAATAAAGGGCAGGAAAATGTGTTTTATGATATTTGATAATAAAAAAACGCCTTTCTAGGCTATAAAAACGAGAAGTTGGTTCATTCCACGGTAATGTGAAACTAGACATTGGTTTTTAAAAAGTACCAAACTTGTCTAATATTACCTAAAAACTAAAAGCCAAATGCCCAAAGTTGACATCTTAAGCACTATCATACAATTTCCAGGTGATATTTTTGCAAAAATGCTAATTTATTCTGCATGTATTGCCAAAAGCTGTTGCGGAGAAGACAAATTTATTTTTGAGTTATTTGATAAGGTAACAACGTTTTTTAAAAATCCGCTCTGGGTCTTCAATATTTTAAACATGGTCTATACGATATACGTACCTAGCTAGAGTAATTAAAAACGAGTGAAAAGAATAAGACTTTCCAAAGTCAAAATGTCTTCTCCGCAACGATTTCACTCCTAAGAGTTTTGATTGCAATAAGGAAAACGGGCCAAAATGTTTAATATTTCTAGATGTTCTGATTCATAGTCAGTGTAACCTTTCTATATTGAATATTCATCAAAATATACGTAAAACTTCAACGGAAATTTAGTGTTTTATTTTTGTTGCGGAGAAGACATTTGCGTTGCGGAGAAGACAGCTACAAAAGCAGGCTGTTTTTAATTCAAAAGTAGGTTGAGTTTGATCGTCCGGGTGAACGTAGTCCTGAATAGGACTGTTGTTGTTGACAGTGACTGACGTTTCGACAACCTGTGCGGTAGTCATCTTCAGAGTCAAAGTGAGTTGTATCACGTCAGTAGATGGTATTATATACTCTGGTTATTGATCAATAAAAATGACTCCTGGGTTCAAACCTTTCACTGTTTTTAATTGGTCAGATTTATGGGTCTTGCCCTCAGGGGTAAGCAGAAAACATTGAGCATGAGCAGTAAACCTTTGCACTGTGGACGCAATATATCCATTCCGCCACCTTGGACACTGCGTCCAGTCCTCTACTGTCATTTAGTAGTATCTGATCCACGTTTTACCTATAACAAGACAGTTTTTATTTACATCGAGCCCTTTTGTCTTCTCCCCAACGTCTTCTCCGCAACGGGACCGCATCAAATCAATTCAAAATTTCGAGTACATTAAAACGCAATAACGAAATATTTTTTGTTTGACAATTAATTATAAAGAACTCTTCCTTTGCAAGGAAAGAGTCATTTTAAAAGATGTCCGAATTCGAAAGAATCTAACCTTAAAGTGAAAAACTAATAATTCGCGCTTCTTGCGAGTCTTCTCCTCAACGGGAAATGAATCGTTGATTGTATCTCTCCGTAAAGAGCAGGAGTACTTTTATGTTGACATGTGTTATAGATACACTTAGCTTACATCTACCTAAACAAAATACAGAAGGTGTACTTCTCCTTTTAGTAGTTTACAGACGATCGATTGATTGTTTCCAAAGCGTCTTCTCCGCAACGACAGATTACCGTGGAATGCCCCAGTTCAAAAAGTCAAAACCTCGACCTTTTTTCAAAGGGGTTAGTCCATGGTTTTGATTCAAAATTGGCCATTTTTCCACCTTTTTTTTTAGGAAATGTAGGTCAGGAAAATGTGGTTTTTTGATATTCTAGAAAGAAAAGACAACTTTCTAGGCTATGAAAACAAGAGGTTGAAAAAGTGGAAAAGTTGACATTTTTCCAAAGGGGTTAGTCCATGAATTCTGTCCAAAATTGGCCATTTTTCCACTTTTGTTTTAGGCAATAAAGGGCAGGAAAATGTGTTTTATGATATTTGACAACGAAAAAACGCCTTTCTAGGCTATAAAAACAAGAAGTTGGTTCATTCCACTGTAATGTGAAACTAGACATTGGTTTTTAAAAAGTACCAAACTTGTCTAATATTACCTAAAAACTAAAAGCCAAAAGCCCAAAGTTGACATTTTAAGCACTATCATACAATTTCCAGGTGATATTTTTGCAAAAATGCTAATTTATTCTGCATGTATTGCCAAAAGCCGTTGCGGAGAAGACAAATTTATTTTTGAGTTATTTGATAAGGTAACAACGTTTTTTAAAAATCCGCTCTGGGTCTTCAATATTTTAAACATGGTCTATACGATATACGTACCTAGCTAGAGTAATTAAAAACGAGTGAAAAGAATAAGACTTTCCAAAGTCAAAATGTCTTCTCCGCAACGATTTCACTCCTAAGAGTTTTGATTGCAATAAGGAAAACGAGCCAAAATGTTTAATATTTTTAGATGTTCTGATTCATAGTCAGTGTAACCTTTCTATATTGAACATTGATCAAAATATACGTAAAACTTCAACGGAAATTTAGTGTTTTATTTTTGTTGCGGAGAAGACATTTCCGTTGCGGAGAAGACAGCTACGAAAGCAGGCTGTTTTTAATTGGTCAGATTTATGGGTCTTGCCCTCAGGGATAAGCAGAAAACATTGAGCATGAGCAGTAAACCTTTGCACTGTGGATGCAATATATCCATTCCGCCACCTTGGACACTGCGTCCAGTCCTCTACTGTCATTTAGTAGCATCTGATCCACGTTTTACCAATAACAAGACAGTTTTTATTTACATCGAGCCCTTTTGTCTTCTCCGCAACGGGACCGCATCAAATTATTGCAAAATTTGGAGTACATTAAAAAGGAATAACGAAATGTTTTTCGTTTGACAATTAATTATAAAGAACTCTTCCTTTGCAAGGAAAGAGTCAGTTTAAAAGATGCCCGGATTCGAAAGAATCTAACCTTGAAGCGAGAAAACAATAATTCGCGTTTCTTGCGAGTCTTCTCCACAACGGGAAATCATTCGTTGATTGTATCTCTCCGTAAAGAGCAGGAGTACTTTTATCTTGTGTTATAGATACACTTTTCTTAGATCTACCTAAACAAAATACAAAAGGTGTAGTTCTTCTTTTAGTAGTTTATAGACGATCGATTGTTTGTTTCCAAAGCGTCTTGTCCGCAACGACAGATTACCGTGGAATGCTCCAGTTGAAAAGTGGACAAATTGACCTTTTTTCAAAGGGGTTAGTCCATGGTTTTGGTCCAAAGTTGGCCATTTTTCCACCTTTCTATTTAGGAAATATAGGTCAGGAAAATGTGGTTTCTTGATATTCTTGAAAGAAAAAACAACTTTGTAGGCTATGAGAATAAGAGGTTGAAAAAGGGGAAAAATTGACATTCTCCGAAAAAGGTTACTCCATGGTTTTGGTCCAAAATTGGCCATTTTTCCACCTTATTTTTTTGGCAATATAAGCCAGGAAAATAGGTTTTATGATATTCTAGAACGAAAAAACGCCTTTGTAGGCTAAATAAACAAGAAATCCAAAAAGTGGAAAAAACTGACGTTTTTACAAAAGGGTTAGTCCATGGTTTTGATTCAAAATTGGCCATTTTCCCACTTTTTTATTTAGGAGATATAGGTCAGGAAAATGTGCTTTCTTGATATTCTAGAAAGAAAAAACAACTTTGTAGGCTATGAAAACAAGAGGTTGAAAAAGGGGAAAAATTGACATTCTCCGTAAAGGGTTACTCCATGGTTTTGGTCCAAAATTGGCCATTTTTCCACCTTATTTTTTTGGCAATATAAGCCAGGAAAATAGGTTTTATGATATTCTAGAACGAAAAAACGCCTTTGTAGGCTATATAAACAAGAAGTTCAAAAAGTGGAAAAATTGACATTTTTTCAAAGGGGTTAGTCCATGAATTTGGTCCAAAATTGGCCATTTTTCAACTTTTATTTTAGGCAATATAGGGCAGGAAAATGTGTTTTATGATACTTGACAACGCAAAAACGCCTTTCTAGGCTATAAAAATAAGAAGTTCAAAAAGTCGAAAAATTTGACATTTTTCCAAAGGGGGTTTAGTCCATGGTTTTGGTCCAAAATTGGCCATTTTTTCAACTTATTTGTTTTAGTCAATATAGGCATGGAAAATGTGTTTTATGATATTCTAGAACGAAAAAACGCCTTTTTAGGCTATAAAAACAAGAAGTTAAAAAAGCCAAAAAATAGACATATTACCAAAGGGGATAAGCCATGCGTTTGGTCCAAAACTGGCTATTTTTCAAGCTCTTTTTTTAAGGAATATAGACCAGGAAAATTTGTTTTATTATATTGAAGAACGAAAAAACACCTAGTTAGGCTACAAAAACAAGAAGTTCAAAAAGTCGAAAAATTGACATTTTTCCAAAGGGTCAATGGTTTTAGTCTAAAATTGGCCATTTTTCCAACCTATCTTTTTTAAATAAATATAGGGGAGGAAAGTTTGTTTTATGATATCGTAGAACAAAAACACGCCTTTCTAGGCTACAAAAATAAGAACTTCAAAAAGTCGAAAAATTTGACATTTTTCCAAAGGGGTTAGTTCATGGTTTTAGTCCAAAATTGGCCATTTGTCCAGCTTTTCTTTTTTAGTCAATATAGGCCAGGAAAATTTGTTTTATGATATTCTAGAACGAAAACGCGCCTTTGTAGGATATAAAAATAAGATGTCCAAAAAGTCGAAAAATTGACATTTTTCCAAGGGGGTTAGTCCATGGTTTTGGTCCAAAATTGGCCATTTTGTCGACCTATTTTTTTTAGGCAATAGAGGCATCGAAAATGTGTTTTTTGATATTGTAGAACGAAAAAATGCCTTTTTAGGCTATCAAGAAAAAATGTTCAAAGAGTCGAAAAATTGACATATTACCAAACGGATTAGTCCATGTGTTAGGTCCAAAATTGGCCATTTTCAAGCTCTTTTTTTAGGCAATATAGACCAGGAAAATGTTTTTTGTGATATTGAAGAACGAAAAAACACCTATCTAGGCTATAGAAACAAGAAGTTCAAAAAAACGAAAAATTGACGATTTTCCAAAGGGGTTAGTCCATGGTTTTAGTCTAAAATTGGCCATTTTTCCAACTTATTTTTTTTAAAATAAATATAGAGCAGGAAAATTTGTTCTATGATATTCTAGAACGGAAACACGCCTTTCAAGGATATAAAAGTAAGAAGTCCAAAAAGCCGACATTTTTGCAAAGGGGTTAGTCCATGGTTTTGGTCCAAAATTGGCCACTTTTTCAACTGATTTTTTTAGGCAATATAGGCGTGGAAAATGTGTTTTGTGATATTGTAGAACGAAAAAACGCCTTTTTAGGCTATAAAAACAAGAAGTTCAAAAAGTCGAAAAATTGACATATTACCGAAGGGGTTAGTCCATGCGTTTGGTCCATATGATTAGCCTTTTTTCAAGCTCTTGTTTTAGGCAATATAGACCAGGAAAATGTGTTTTATTATATTGAAGAACGAAAAAACACCTTTCTAGGCTATAAAAGCAAGACGTTCAAAATGTCGAAAAATTGACATTTTTCCAAAGGGGCTAGTCCATGGTTTTAGTCCAAAATTGGCCACTTTTGCAACCTATTTTTTTTTCAGTCAATATATGGCAGGAAAATTTGTTTTATGATATTCTAGAACGAAAACACACCTTTCTAGGCTATAAAAATAAGAAGTTCAAAGGGGTTAGTCTATGATTTTGGTCCAAAATGACCCAATTTTTCCCCTACCTGGGAAACACATATCCCTTGTGATATGTGTTCCCCCACCTGAGAAACAGATATTCCTAGTGATATGTTTTCCCCCTCCTGGGAAACACATATCCCTAGTGTTATTTGTTTCCCCACCTGGGAAACATATCCCTAGTGACATGTGTTCCCCCACCTGGGAAACACATAGCGCTTTATATCTGTAGTTATATGTGTTCCCCTACCTGGGAAACAGATATCCCTAGTGATATGTCTTTCCCCATCTTGAAAACATGTATCACTAGTGATATTTTTTAACCCTAACCCTATATCCCTTGTAATATATGTTTCCCTACCCGGAAAACGCATATCCCTAGTGATATGAGTTCCCTTACTTAGGAAAGACATATCCCTAGTGATATCTGTTCCCCTAACCGGGAAACACATATCCTTAGTGATATGTTTTTCTCTATCTAGGAGACTAGCCCCTATTTTTCCATAGGGCTTTGTCCATGTCTTTGGTCCAATTTTGGCCATTTTTCTATCTTTTTCTTAGGAAATATAGGCCAGGAAAATGTGGTTTATGATATTCTTGAACGAAGAAACCTCTTTCGAGGCTATATAATCAAGAAAAGCAGACATTGGAAAATTGAGATTTTCCAAAGGTGCTAGTATATGGTTTTGGTCCAAAATAGGCTATTTTTTGTCTTTTGTTTTAGGCAGTATAGGCCAGGAAATTTGTTTTATGATAATATAGAATGAAAAACGCCTTTTTAGTTGTATAAAAAGAGGAAGTTCAAAAAGTCGAAAAATTGAGGTTTTTCCCAAGTTTTTAGTCCATTCGTGTGTGGGGTTAACCCATGATTTTTGTGAAAAATTCGAAATTTTCTTTTTCTGTTTTTCTGACAATATAAACCTAGAAATCCTCTACTTTATAAGTGTGTATTTCAGTACGATTGGACTTGGTAAGCAAATCATTTAAACAAAAGTTGTGTCTTTCAATATAATTCACTATTTTTATACTTTTTGTGCCATCTTTTGACTCCAATATTCAATTTGTGTACTTTCGCGCCAAAGGTGCGCGTGCGTGAGTATATGTTCCAGCCACATATTTTGTATTTCATAGCCCGAATTGCTCAAACTCCTTCCTTGTTTTTTTGTGAATATCACGAAAGATAAACCCCCTTAACGGAAAAACGTTCAGCTGCGTGAGAGCATAATCTCGTATACTTCGATTTACTGGCTTATCTGTTGTAGAAATTGCGAAAAACTGGAAAAATCCGAATGTTGGGTGGTAGAATGATAATGAAGGTTTTGAAGGCAAGAAACTAAGGGGAAGACCAAAAGCCCTGAATAAAGTAACTAAAACAGTTTTACAGAGGGCTAGATACAAAGTAAAAGACTCGACAAGGATGCTCAGTCTCACATAGTTAGCAAGCCAAATAAAAGGGTCATGAAAAACTGTTTAAGATGTTTAAAATTAGAGGCCCCTTAGATGGCAAAAAAACCTCTGCTTAGTCTGCCAATTAACACCCAGCTCGTTTCAAATTTGTCAAGAAGTACAAAAGCCTTACTGTGGAAGGGGGCCAGGATTATTATCTTTTTTGGATGAATGCCCAAAATATATTTTTCTCAGCTGCCTAAACTAAACAAATGTTGTTTGGGGGTTAAAATGGAGCCTGCGCACTAGGTGATAAAAAAGCGCAAAATGGATCATTTGTGGGTCTACACGCTGTATCCCACTTCATGCCACAACGGCTAGAGAGTGTGATAAAAAAACAAAAAGGGCATGCCAGTTACTGAAATTCTGAATACATGTACTTGATAGAGAAATAGACATCGTCTAGAAATTTCATTGAAAAATAAAGTTTTGATCAAAAGTTATAGTGCATGAAATTAGAGGAACGAACTTTTGGGACACCCTGTAGTGTTTGGTGATGTTCTAGATCGGAACTGAAAGGCTTTTTTGACTATAGAGATATCGTTTTTAAGAAGTCGCCATTTGTGTGATTTTCATAAAGGGGTTAACCCATGATTTTTGTCAAAAATATGAAAACTTCTCTTTTTTTTTATTTTTCCACAAAATGAACCTTGAAAATTATGGGTTAAATTCCCTCTGGAAAAAACCACTTTCGCGAGTATATATGAGACACATTTTTATAGTCTAGATAGGCTTTTTTCTGTCTAAAAAACAACCTAGCCTTCTTTTATAGCATGTTCAAGCGAAAAATGAACCACTAACAGTATTAAATTAAATTTTTGAAAAAAAGGCGATTTCGCGCCCATATATGATGTATTATAGTCTAGAAAAGCTTGCATCTATCTAGAACACCTCGTAACAAATTTTAATATCATTTTAAAGCCAAAAACAAACTGAAAAAAGTGTCAAATTTTTGGCCAAAGTCATGGGTTAACCCGTTTGAAAGAAGCCACTTTTGTGACTGTATATGACGTACATTTTTATAGTCTTAAAAGACTTGTTTCTATCTAGAACAGAACATAGCATTATTTTATGTCGCTTTTAAGTTAAAAACGAACCATTAAAAGATTTCAAATGTTTGGGCAAAATCATGGGTTCACAACTTTGTTATTTTCATATCCATAAAGGTCTTTTGAGACCGATCGTTTAAGACATTAATTTGATCGATTATTGGTACGGAGACAGCCGTAGTCAATTTTCTTTTTGTTCGTTTTCATTTCAGTAACCTCAATAAGGTAAAAAAAATAACGTCTATTTGCTCAAGAAAAAAATCCTTGTGCTTTCTTGCAGTCGTAGTAAAATAAGGTCATCTTAAAAATGGCAGTTTCTCAAAGATGGTGCACGTCCAAACACGTTATCTAGATAATCACACTGAAAATGTCAAGTGCAGAGTACTGTCATTGCAGAGTTTCTATCAATTAGAGCATCTATATATTATTGCGTATGTGAAGCATTTCTCTTAGCGTTTTGAGGTATCGATAAATTTGCTGACTTTTCAGCCACGTCATTTGCAAATGGTAGATATTAGTCTCCACTCTGTCTTGTTGGCTACAACGAATCTCATTGCGCTGTATGTGTGATTATCATCTTGGCCATTTTTCAGTTCGCGCTGAACATTTTTTCAGTTGAACAAAGACGAATTGCAAAACAAAACATTTTTATTATCCGTGCGAGCTGTCTGCTACCTGCGAGCGCTTAACTTCGCCTTTTTTTGGGGTAATTATTATAGTACACGAGTGGTAAATGTATTCTGAAAACGAGTATTGTTCTATCAGTTCCAAATTCCTAAAATTATCATTTTCATAGAGTTACTATACCTTTGTATGGTTATGTATTCCGCAACTTTGCCACCTGTGACAGGCGTAGATTATTTAAATATATATCTTTTTTTTCAGTCCAAGAAAGTTTATTGAGAAATAACTGAACAAAGTGTGTCAGTTATATCCTAGGAAAATATGTGGACGAGCCAAGTTAATTTCAGAGCTCATACTAAGCTTTCAGCAATGCAACATACTATACCAGCTTTGCCGGTTGGTACAATTTCAGTCAAGTAGCATCTCAAGTATTAATTATCACTTCCGTGACGACAAATTATCAACTTTTTTACCAGTTTTTTTCAGGTGACTCGCAACTTTTTTAACGTTAAAATTTGGCTAAAAGCGGTCCACAACTGACTAACCTGTAATCACACGAAATGGCCAGAACTTAAGGAACTTTCTGGAGTTAGGGTTATTTTTCAGACCAAGATGACGTCATTAAAGTCATTACGTCACGGTTTCATTAGCTCACAGTCACTGCTGTAATGCTCCTAAATAAAGCAAGGCCAAAGTATTTTTATTTACGTATACCTTACCTCTGTAAGTGCAGTGTGAATAAAAACACTGAATAAGTCAACTATAGCAAACAATCACTATGAGTAAGAATTTTAATCAGAATTCAAACAAAATTAACGCATATATGCGATCAACGAAAAAAAAAAAAAACCAATGCTGCAGGGGGATGCATTCTTTGGATATTTTTCTAGACTCACAGACTCTCAGTGTTTTTCAGCATTAAAATAAGTCTCGGAAGAATGAAATGTAAATACAAACGTTAAAGCTGAACTAACCCATGTAATGATGACAAAGGGTTGTTTTGCCTAAATGTCGAGTGGATAAAGTGCCCATCAAGTGTCACTCAAACAGCAATGCTCTTATAGAATATGACACATATTCTATATCCTCTTTTGGAATTAAATTATAGCCCCAAAGAAAAAAAACAAAATTAAGGAAGCTTGTGTTGTTCAAACGCGGTAGTTTGGCTTAAAATAGATCATTATGCTAATAAATTATGTATCATTAATTAAAAAGTTTAATACGATCAAAAAACTACTGAAGCCAGGCATCAAAATGCTAAATTAACGTATTATTATTTGTTTTATTATTCCTGACTTAGCGTTGCTAAGAGTTTCCACCACCCTGCTTTTATCGATTTAAGCTCAGTTTGTTTGATCGCGTGACGGACAAACGTAAATGTTTTTTATGATAATAAAGAACTATAGTTGTTCTGAGGTCATTTACTTACGACCACAGGCAAAGTTTCATTTGAAATTCTGTCACTTATTCCTCATAGAACATCTTAATTCACAAAGACTCAAACAGGTAACACTATTTTGCAAATTTTGACTGCTATATTAGTGTAAATAGTTTGCCCGGGGGGACATTTGTTAACTGGCACCCAACAACACTCTGACGGACCAAGGCAAGAGGCCAGGGTCTTCTGATTTACATAATAGTCAACTGCTCATTTAACAGCCACCATTTTCGTGTGCTGTGGTTTGATCGAGTACAAACTGAGGAATAGTTATTCAAGGTAAGGGCAAATTTAGTGTACAAAAAGACAGGGCCTGGTTCCTGAATGGTCTATTAGTGCTAATCCAACCGATTTTTGTATTTACCTTCTAATGATCGCACGGAGTATCATTTTGTGCCATTATAACAAAATTAATAGCTCGGACAATATTTTATACGCTCAAGCTACATGAGCTTCGACATAAAAAAAAAACTTTGCTTAAAAATTGCGTTATTTCTGAGTTAAGCTGACCATCCTTCTGAGACCTGGGCCAAGGACGTTTGGCTCATTGTTGGGCTTACAGTATTAGAAGAAACGAAACGAAACAAGCTTTATTAACAGGAAGAGACTTGGTAGATATTTATAAGGAAACACTGTAGGAAAAGCATGTGGGAGACTACTTTAACGATTTCATCACCATTGCCTACTTGTTTTACTAAACACTGATTACTTACGAAACAATGCCTTCATTTCCTTTTTGTATTCATGAAAGACCTTGTTCAAGAAAGACCTGAATTCAAGATAACGCAGGCATTGCTGTAACAAGGAGGAAAGTCATTTTCTGCTCATTTATTTGTCCATTATATTCATTTTACAAGAATATTTAAATAGACGTAATAACCAAAGACAAGTGCCACCAGATGAATTCAATGTAATTTCTAAAACTAGCAAAATCATTATAATTTTAATTTTCACCAGTTGCCGCTTATTTCACTAATACTGACGAGGACTCTTTGCTACTTGGCGAAACGATGATTTTGAGGGTTTTTCTGTAAGTTGACGGCGTTCGAGACCGAATTGTTACAGTAAGAAGAATATTTCTCCGTGTCTGCTTTATCTTAGCGACAGACCATTGAACTTGTTAGAAGGGGTGGCAGCTGATCTCTTCAGAAGGGATCAGCAGGAATTTACAACCTATGACTGTGATCGTATTTTTCTGTTCCCCTTCTAGTCTCTAATCTGAAATCACTCACCTACCCCTCCCTGTAAAAAGCTTAAACCTTCGGTCTCTTTACTGGTCATAATTCAGAGTAAGGCCTTTCAGTGTTTTCTCCACGAAATTTAGCAAGTCTGTTTTCGTGGATAATCTGTCTAGTTCCACTTCACCGATCTACTGCTTCTGGTTTAAAAATTGTGGACTGACATATTCTTTGCGTCAATTTGTTTCCAAGAAAAGCTCTGTAAATAGAGGTTATGCGGGCTTCAGACGGAGATGTCGAGTACCAACCTCTCCCTCACTAGCTATTTCTCATCGAGGCAGAATCGCAGAAGGTCCTAATAGTTTGCCGCCGATCGATCAGTGGATAAGGTGCTCTAACGGCAAAGCATTTAGACCATTAGAAGAGGAAGAAAGTGGTATCAACAACAATGATGAAATTTGGGAATGAAGGAAGGACCAATGGAATTCCGGTGGCCTCACAATTGGAACGACATGATCGAATTGTGATCAATATCTCTGGTATGATTTATGAGACCCATGAGAGCACACTGGCGAGCCTGCCTGATTCTTTGCTTGGTTCAACCATAAGGCGAGCACCTTACTACCGCCCTGCTAGTAATGACTTGTACTTTGAAAGAAACAGGGAAGCCTTTGACAGCATCTTGTTTTACTACCAATCAGGAGGCAAAGATGGCGGAATTCTCGTAAAGCCTGATGGGATAACAGCTGAGACATTTGCTGTTGACGTGAAGTTCTTCGAGTTGGGAGAAGAAGCGGAGAGGATGATTGGTTTGGTTACTGAAAGAAATCATGATGAGGTCGAAGATATTACTTCTGGCTTGACGTCCAAGATTGCTGCCCTCTTTGAACCCAACAGAACTCATGGTTTCACACCACTACACAGACTGATAGATGTCTGGACAATTGCTATCATAGTACTCTTTATTACATTGCTCTGCTTAAAAACTCTACCGTCGATAAAAGAAATGTTAATAGTAACAAACCGGTGCTGCAACCAATCAGATACGAACGTTGCACTAAAAACACGCCGCGGCATTAGCCTTTTCTGGTCCGTCGGCGAGAAGGTCTGCATATCATGGTTTACGTTGGAGTACATCCTCCGAACGCTTAGCGCAACACACAAGAGAGCTTATCTACTTTCGGAGCAAGGAATTTTTGACATGTTGTCATTTCTTCCTTATGTTATTCAAATTATACTCCAAGAAATACTATCAGAAACAGATAAGCTTTACCTACATGGCGTTTTAAACCTGTTAGCGTTGTTTTCAGTGTTTAAGCTGACGCGCTTTTCGAAGGGGCTTCGAATCCTTATAAAGACAATTCAAAGGAGCTTGAAAGAACTGGTGCTCTTTCAACAATGTGTGTTCGTCAGCCTGATATTGTTTTCGTCTGTAATATACTTCTGTGAAAGCAGTGAACAGACCACACCTTTCACCAGTATCCCAGCCGCATTTTGGTTTGTTACCGTCACCATGACAACGGTGGGGTACGGTGACATGACGCCCACCACAGTGGCAGGAAAGATCGTCAGCGTGCTGTGCGCCTTTTCAGGCGTATGTGTTGTTTTAGCGATTCCTTCCACAATTATTGTCTCAAATTTCAGTTTTTATTATTCGGAGCAAAAAACAAAGCCAAGAAAAGGCAAAAAAGAAAGAAACAAAAGAAGTTTTCTGCTAGAATGGATAAATAGGTTTCGCACAGTCTCTTTGAGAAAACAATTTTAAAAAACTGTAATCTTGTGGCCATTTCACTCGAGGACTGTTTTTAACAAACATTACCCAAAGGCGGCGGTAGCCTTTTAAAATTGCTAAATGAACAAATCACGCAGAACTAAAAATCTTATGATAGTGAAATGTAGAAGTATTTAACTAAATAAAACCAGATACACAAAAAATTATACGAGAGATAGTCAAACCAAATGCTATGTTGTGCTTAAACTGAATAAAGATACACTAATGTTCGTATCCTTAAAAGATATATGGCCATCGTTTTTAGCACTTATATTGCACTAAGTTATTGACCTGTTCCATGCGTTTAAAATTGGGTGTTGCTTCGAGAATAACCTGTATCAGAAGCGTTCAGCGATCTCCCATGCAGTGCTTACAAAAAGAAAAAAAGTTGGTAACCTTCATGTATTGTCCATAAGGATCGGGTTTCGTGCCACTTTTATATTTTTTCTACAGTTTTAGGGGCACTGAAACACCTCGTGAACAAAAACGTACGTTTTTTGGCCTTACTTGTTCTTCATTATTTTTTAAACTGAGTTTTCTTGATTTTAGAAAAAAAAGATGTGAAGGCGTCAAACAGGTTCTGAAGAAAAATCTCCCCCCCTCCCCCCTAAAAAAGGGAAGTGATAAAATAATACAACCCCTCTTTCCTTTCTAAATTTTGTTGAAGCGAATTTCTTGATGTTAAACGTTCTTTGCGTGACCATACCGACCGTGAGTGGGAGCCTTTTACATATTACTGTTATAACATAAGACTGTGTCAACCCTGAAAGTTCATATAATTCAAGTGAGTCAATTGATGAAAACCATGAAAAAGTTATCTCTTGTACAAGTTTTTTTGCCACTTAAAATATTGTAAGGTTTAAGTTTTCTAAAATATTCTCTGTCAGCTTTACCATAAACAATTCTCAAATACCTACTCTACACAACCGAATCGACAAAGCAAACAAACAATGTAGAATTAAAGCCAGGCACAGCTGGCTTTGATTACAAGATATGGGACCTCTTCTATGGTTAAATAAAAATTTATTCAATCAATTTGTAAATTAGAATGATGAATGAATTTCTTGACAAAGACCCCAGTTTAAGACTAGCTTTGACTTTTGTCAATGGTTGTCTTCCTTCGTTTAGTTCGTGTCAAATTTCATCACCATGGTTACATCGGTGCATTTTTATAGAACGTCACAATCCTATATAGTTCTACAGACTCAAAGATCTGCCTCCGTCCACGCGAATCACTTGGCCAGTGATATACCCCGCAGAGGATGCGCAAGAAAGGAACTCTGCTGCCTTAACAACGTCACCAGGTTCACCCTTACGATTCATGGGAACCTTTGATAGAATATCTGCTTTTCTAGTTGCCATTGTAATGCACGCTGTTGCCGCATCATTGTTTCGTTTTTCGTCGGGCCACAAAACCGCTCCTGGACTAATGCCATTGACTCTGACAAATGGAGCGAACTCTAGGGCGAGTGCCATGGTACACATGAGAAGCCCAGCTTTTGAAATGCAGTACATTGAATGATTGGTCAGGGGTTTGTCTGCATAGATGTCCAACAGGTTAATGATGTTACCTCCTGATTCCTTTAAACTTGGAAAGGCAGCCTGAAATAGACCATAGTTATTTCTAATGACTTGGTACCAAGTTCAAAGTAAGAGAAAATGGCAAATTAACTGCTCGGTTAATGAAAATTACAACACCAAAGTTGAAACGTCAGATTTATTAGCTACAACCAGCCCGTAGATAATTCTAAGTAGTAAGGGCCCAGGGCTGGTTCTCTAGCTCAAACTCTAACGTCACTTGCCTTTTGAACATTTGTATCCAATTAAAAGAGGCCCAAATACAAAGATTCGGAATAATCTTATAGCACCTTTTATTTCAATAATAGCCATTTTTAACTTTCCACCTCACGTACAGCCTACTCTGATTTGAATTTACAAAGGAAAAGAACATGAATTACAACAAGTAAGTAAGTAGTTTATTTATTTTAATTTATATTATACACGTAACTCCTAGCAGTTAAAAACTAGTTTGAACGTACACGTGATAAACTAGACAAAAGTAAAAATCTAAGTGAAAAACCTTAACTACATTAGATCTATTATCTATTACATAAAAATATATTATCCGGCTTATAAAATACTATTAAAAAAGAGCCAAAACTTAACATGAACATTTAGAAAAAGGTCACAAACTATGATAGCAAAGAATAAAATAGATTAGAAAATATAGCAATAATGAAAAAAATTACCTAATGATATATGTAAGACAAAAACTACTAGAACATTTCAGTTTACAGGAGCTGCATTCGATAGACCAGAGACCTAGTATTGGTCATTTGCTTGTCCTAGCAAAAATGAAAACATGAACAGCTTACCTGTGAAAGGAAAAATGGAGTGCTCAAGTTGACATTTATGTTTTCATTCCATTCTTCTTCAGTTACGTTTCCAACTTTAGATAAATGAAACTGTGAAGCGTTGTTTACTAAAAGGTTTAGTCGTCCCCAGGCCCCTAAAGTATCCTCAATTATTCTTTCTGCGGTCTTCTTAGGCTCTCGGGCCAGGTCTCCATGAATTAATTTGGCTGAGCCTGAGCGAAAACTGCAAAATGTAGACACTGTTATTAAACAAAGTTGCGCTCTTCTACTTCTATTATACCTGTATGTGTGACTTCTCTGTCATGGTGACGCCTCATTTGCTAATATTTTTATATTTTTCAAAACGAAATTTTGGGCTTTGGTTTCCATTGGGCTGTTTGGGTAATTGGGTTCCGATCTAGAGGGTTACGTAATGAAAGACGAACCAACACAGCTAGTCGGGTTGGGTTACCTGTTCATCTTTTCAACCAGCACTAAAGCATCTGCAGCTGAGGTATTGTAGTGGATCATCACGTTATATCCAATATCATGCAGTCGCATGGCTATGTGGGCACCAAGTCGCTTAGCTGCACCGGTGATAAGAGCAACGGGGTTTTTACTTCCTAGTTGTAAGGATCCGTTTGCAAGTGGCTCAGGTGTAATATTGCCACTCTTTATAATTATTGCTCCCGGAACGTTCCAGTGTTCTACCCCATCTGAGAGAATTTCTTTGGCTGAAAGGACTGCAACGACAGGAAAGAAGGAACGGAAATTGTCTTGGCCACAGAGCTCCGATGCGAGAACCTTCAAAGGCTTTTTTACCAACGGATGAATAAACTCTGGCGTAACGTCAGCAAGTGGAATAATCACGTGGGCATGCTTCAGGATGTCGGGATCTGGTATTGACCAGGTATTAGTTGAACAGGCCGTGTTTGTCTTATAGCAACACGTCATATTATCCCAAAATGAAATGTCCAGGTCAATTGTCCGAGGAGCGTTCTTATTATTGGGAGTTCGAATTCGTCCCACTTTCTTTTCCACTTCTGATATAACATTCTTTAACCTAAAGGAAAGAGACAAATGTTTGATCCGTTTCAGTTTCTCTACGTAGGCTTAAACTTAAATTTAAGGCAATGTAAATATAGACTTCTACGTCAACATGGAATCACTAATTAGTCCAAACCATCAAATACATCCTATTTTCCATATTTCAGTTTCACATCTTCCTCATCAAAATACAACATTAAAGAAATCTATTTCCAAGCGGAAAAATAATCTGAACGTATTCTACAAAAGCATATTACTTGATACGTTAGTCGGCTTTCTTACCCTGAAAGGTCGAGTTTCGTCCTTATGACAACTGCCATATTAATAAAATCAGCCTGCTCCTTTAGTCCCACTGGTGTCGTTTTAAATGCTTTGGAGACGTTTATGATCTTCGTATGTTTCTTTAGCAAATTCAATGCCAGCGGCAAGTTCTTTTCTGGTTCAATATTTGACCCAATTGATACATGAGCCTCATGCCATTTTAAGTCTTCCCAGCACCGTCCAATTGTCACCGATGAACTTTCTGCAAACCGTAAAGCATTGGGCTTTTCTACGGTCACTTTCGCTGATATAATACCGTACCTTGCCACACAAATGCGAGCAATGTCGGTTGCCACAGTTTCAATGAGATTGTACTTTTTATTCTCCACATGGAATAGGACATCTTTTGCAATGTTCTTGTAGTTGATCGTGTCCTCCACAAGGTCCGACTCACCAGCCTTCTTGACGCTGGTTCTCAGATGTAATGTGATATTGAGCTCTTGACGTTTGCCAAGCTCATGAGGACTGAACCCTACTTCAGTGCGAACGCGAAGACGATTTACCTCCACGACATCCATTCCAGTGAACAGGATTTGATTTCAGGATATGAACCGACAGTCCAACGAAGCAGATATTTCCTCAAATGTGAAGGTAACCAGTAATTATCGCTGTTTTATGTAGTTTTGTTTTGCCACGTTAGCAGCTTGTTTTTCAGAGACAATAGTCGCTCTACTCTTGGCAGCCACGTCCAATAATACGTCCAGAAAATTGTTTATAACAGTGATATTGGCAGTCTAGCCAATTACGTTTTCAGCTTAGAGGACAATAATCTGATTTTAGATGTTTCCAATTTGGGTGCTAATTATTTCATCTCAAGGCACCGCGTAATATGTGTGAATGTTTTTGTAATAGGCACATCCTTTGTAACTACTTTCAGTTACCTGGCAAAAGTGGGTGTAAAATTGGTTGCGTAAGAGCATATAGTTTGTATCCTGGGTTACGTTAGGAGTTTCGGGACATAAGAGGCTGCATGATATCATTTTCACTTCTGATCGCTCTCGTTGTAGACTCATCGATCTGGTGTAGATTTTTCTTCCACCCTCCCTTCCCTCGTTACATTACTTTAATTTACTTTTCCATATGTGAAATTCTCGCATCAAGACACCCCTATTGATATTTGTATTCATAACAGCTAAGTGCAGAGCATGTATTTAACATTCAGTCAATATCCAATATAAGATATCAATCAAATGCCCGGCGGCAGATCCCACATATCATTTTAATTATTCTAGCTGTTCTTTTTCATTTCAAACCATTATAAATCAAAACAAGTGAAAAAAACGCAAAGGTCGAACAGTTGATCTGATGTAAAAAGTGACAATAACTAAACGTACATATAGGAAAATGAATTGAAGATGGCTTGGAAAGGATTATGTCTATGAGCAATTGCGCCTCAAATGTTGTGTTCTAAGAGTAAACAAGAGATTTAAGGTACTAACCTTTGCCAAATTAAAGACACCGACTGGCTTTTCCTTGTGCCTCATGAGCTGATTTTTCTTTATAAAGCACTTCAGTTGGCAGCAAAGTCTGGACTCTCTGGATGATATGTTGCCGTTTGCGCCATCAACAGTCAAAATTCCAAGGCCGACTCTTGAGACTCGTTCGCCGTCACGAAAAAAATTAAAAGAAGACCAACTTAATACAACGATGACATCGGCGAAGAGCACTAATTATAAGTCTTTCTCCTCAACCGAAAAAGAAAAAAGAATTTGTGTCCAGAAACTAAATTGGCTTTGGAAGACAAACTAAGCATGGTCACGTGATGGAAATAACCTGTTTAAATCTCTTATCAACACCCATATTCTCCATATTTACCTCGTATCTCATACAATGCTAGTAACGACAATTGAATAAAATAAACACACTTTTTCTTCAGCGGTCATTTGCTTTATTCTTGTGATTTCGGATGGATGAATGGATAAATTTCAGCAACGTCAGACAACGAAAGAATAACAGATAAACATTAATGATACCTAAAATTGCATTATACGAAAATGCTTTGATGAAAATTTCTTCTAAAGTCCCATATACACTCGTCGAACAGTCCGCACAAATTATCTTAAAATTTTTAGAACTTTTGTTAAGACCCATGCACCTGTTTGACAGCCCTTTATCAATGTTAACTTAATAAGCGATACCCACGAATTCGAGTCAGAATTTTTGCACGGTATGACACCATACGACCATTACAGTGCGGCTTCTTTATGCAAAGTTATTATTAAGATGTTCAAAATGTTTCTAAGTTTTAGTTTGCGATCACATCTCAATACAAGCTATGACACGGTACTTTCCTTTGATACTGTTCCTAGTGTTTTTTATTCTAAATGATGCTAAAATCCAAGTAGTTGTAATCCCGGCATCTTTGTCGTTTCTTCCTTTTTGCTTTTTTCCTTTACGCGATTCAGGAGCTCTTTTAAAATTTCACCTTGCGCTTTCAATGTGTCGCTCTGCTCTTTAAACATGTCGTACATTTTATCCACCCTATAACAATGTAAAGATTATATGACTGACTTACTGGATATAAACTCTGTCGGGTAGATGGGCGTATATATTTCAGGTAAATATTATGCCGAGTCAAAGGAGAAAGCACGTTATAAAATAAAACAAGTGTGTAATGACAACCGGATTCCTTTTTCGCTCACCTTGCGCATGCGTAAATACAAGATTATTTTAATAAATCTTTGCAATCTATTTTTGGGAAGGTTTAATCGCTCCGCCTGTGCATATTATCAATGTTTGTAGCAAAATGCAACATGGCATGGTTTCAAATTGACGACTAGTCAATTGATGTCAAGTGTAGAAACGTCTAGAAACGAAGTTTCGTTACTGAATTGATGTTTTCTTTTTGACATATTATTTTCCAGTGATACCTATTTTCTTAATTTATAGCATTTACATAAGGGGAGTTAGAAACCTTTTTTCTTGTTCATCAAGCTTCCCAATAATTTTAGCCATGCTGGGTGATAACTCTTCCTCCTCTTCTATTTCAGCTGTTTCTGGTTTGCGAAACGACACAAATGCATCAAACAACTAGAAAACGAAAAAAATAAAAATAAAAGTAAAATGCACTAAGGATCAAAGTAGTTAAAACCACACGCTATTGCAACTATATCTTCGAGCCTGTCAAGTTCTCTTTCTCATAGAGTCGATTATATGAAAATATATAGTCTTTTTTAACTAACGAGTCTGCGTCTTCTGACAAAATCCTAGGGAGGGCGTGCCCATTTTTAATGAAACTGAATATGCCCTCTTTCAAAGAGGCGTAGCTAGGGGGGGGGGAGTCCTGGGGTGCCCGTGACCCCCCCGTAGTAGGCCTTCTTTGAGCAAACAACCTACAATATTCAGGTGGCGAAAATGCCATGACAATATCTTGGCCATAAAAGCCATTGTTGAAAAGTACAACATTAACCACAAGGGACTGCAATGGACCGCAAACGAATATGCCGAAGAACGTAGGATCTGTAAAGACCTGACCAGCAAAAATAAAAATGTAGACATTTAATTCTGCAAGCAGAATACTGCAATGCTGATCGTAATACGTGAAAATTAACTCTGCAAGACATCAACAAGACACCGAAAGAACTCAAAACATAGCGGGTTTGTAGCCATAGACAGCTGTTTCGCCCTTTTGGAGGCTCGTCAGTATGGCGTAACAACAGAGAAAACTCTGATGCAAAATATCAGCGCACTATGATTTTAAGCCCTGACCCAGAACTCTCAACACCCACAGAATCACGCCATACCACGTGCCTTCTGGGGGGCAAGAGTCCAAGTGTCAAGTTTTCACGTAGTACGATCAGCATTGCAGTATTCTGCTTGCAGAATTATATGTCTACATTGTTGAAAAGTCCACTTTTTTAAAATTTGTTTTTTTGTAAAGTATTTTCGTCAACGGCTCTTGTCTTTAGTTAATAAGGGCCTTCATGCCTCCATAATACGACTGAGCCCGCTGATACACGAAGGAAAGCAGCGATATAAACCATATATAGTCGGCGATCCCCGGATGGTGATCTGGTGAGTAGCCTCTGTGACCCCCCCTTTGAAAAATCCTGGCTACGCCCCTGCTTTGTATATACAGAGCTAAATAGACCATACTGGACTTAAGTTATGAGTCACGTGATTATGACCGAAAGAGCTACAAAACTCGCTTGAGCTCCTCCAATAGAGAGGAGAAGTCGTTACGTCACGTTGCCATGATACCAAAATTTTTGGATGACAACAAACCGAAAACGTCTCTTAAAAAAAAAGTAAATTCGGGCTGTTTCAAACTTTATCGATTTATTCAATTTCATTTAATTTGTCAAATGTTGGCAAAATTTTCTGGGTTTGAATCCGAAAGGACAACATCAAAGTTTAGAAAAAGGAAAAGGAAATTGTTGTGTTGCGTCAAGAGAGAATGAGCTAAGAGAGCGAATCCCTGTGCCCCATGATAATTTTTTTCAATCTATTTAAAGTTTGCGCGCGTGCTGCGTAGGTTATTTTTGTCTGTTGTTTCCATGACGCCACTCTAACCGGCCAATAAGGTGGCGTCCTTAAAATAACCACCCAGTATGACCCAGAACCAAGAATAGATTGAAAAACATTTTCATGGGAAGAGGGTCATGTATGGGGGATTCGCTCTCTTAGCTCATTCTCTCTTGGTTGCGTTCACCTACTCCATAAAGCGGGCGTGTGAAATTTAGAATCGTGCAACGACGGCCAAGAAATTTTCCAAAAAGCGTGATGCACGTGCAAAGTTTTTGTTTTGCTAATGTAAACCTGTTGCTTTATTGCCGTTCTCATTGCCATGACCGTCGTCAAAACTTAAGCTCCATAATGTTGTGATCCAGAAATTTTTGTTACCGTGGTAACATGACGTCATACATCTTAACTTAACACTTGTTAATAGTTACCTTTTCCCTGATTGATTGGGCGTGATTCGGAAATTCTGAATAGCCTTCAACTTGAACATGTTTAAGGAAAAACGTAGGCATAGAACGCTCAATATCCAAAAGCAGCTGGACCTGAAAGACACCAGAACAACTAAGTAGGTTGAGAAACGTAAAATGATCAGGTTTGCTTTAATAATTTACAATTTCTTGATGTGTTTATGGTGCCTGAAACACTAATCAACATAGAAAAATCGTCATTCTGACAGAAACAGCGGAATATAAAGCAACAACAGAACCCTGGACAAAACGAGGGCTAAGCAAAAGGCTGAGAATCTGGGAGCCGAGTACGAGGCTCAAAGAATAGCTCAAGTTTAAACCTATGGACAAATTTCGGGTTCATAAGTAAACTTAAAAAAGATTCTGTAATACATTCAGCCCCTCTCCCCCACCCCCTCCCCCTGCCGAGGTTACATTTCGTCTCAAATAGTTTAACATGATATAATCTCCACTGTTAGTAGCGGCATTTATTTTCAGCGTTTAGAAATCTCTGTTTCAACAAGAATGAAAATATTCCATTTGTCATGTGACACAATAAACATTTCCCAGCGGTTTGAGTTCCCCTAAATTTTGTTAATGGAGGGGAGCCTGAAAAGATTTATGTTCAGCATATTTATTAACTTGCCTGCAGCACATAACGATCCATCAAGGCATTTTGTTGAATTTTGTCAATGTCGCCCACAGCAAGACCAACCTAACACAGATTAAGCATAAATATATTTCTTGCACTTTAAGAGCGTTAAATTAACTCAGTTTTACGATCTTTCAAGAACCGCTAGACGTAGCGGATTTTTGAGAGATTACGTTTGTTATTTATACCGTAAACAATCGACAGTAGATCCTATGTTAGATTTTGTTCATCAACAAGATGACAAGTAAAGTTCTCAAAGAGGAAATAACATTGATTATGACACTAGATTATTACACTAATAGTTTTTCTCGGGCTGTCACCTTTTCCAGTCATGCGCAATGCTAATCTATGCTCGGCTCTCAGATAGTAGGGAGGTCGCAAAAAGAAGCCAAATATTAAACACGCGTGTGATCTGGGAAGGGGTAGTGGTTACTCCGCTCTCCCCAGCCCCCGCGCGTTTAAGGCATCAGTTGTCACGAACATTACTTTCTTGGAGTCTGAAACAGGCTAAGTCAATGTTTAAGACCCCAGTAAAGAAATAAGTCGTTTTCTCGAAGTGTTCGTTCATTATCTAAATGTAAAAAAATGTAAAAGGCAATTCATCTACAATTCTATTTGCTGCGGCAGGATGAATATGATGACTTACCCACTATAATGGTATGATTTAAACAATATTGAAGTGACTAAAAAAAAATATTTGGTCTTAAACTAAAACGTAATAAATTCGTTAGAATCCGAATACACACTACACCTGACACTACGGAGAAAAATAAGAATTTGGCTTATGGGATTTTCACTCACATTCTCGAGCTTTCAGAAAGCGATCAGCTTAGCTAAGTATTCTAACAAACCAAAATGAAACGTATTTATAGCTTTGTGAAATCTTAAGGGTTAAACTCACCAACATGTTCATCAAAATGATTGGCATTGCAAGGACGAGAACAATAAACAGAATGTTGGTCAGAGTGGGAAATGGAAGCTGTTCCCAAGGTACAAACTCATCATGGTAATTTAACTCTCCCATAGTCATCACGTAAATGGTCAGCAATGAATATTCTAGTCTTTCGGTAAACACGCCCTGTACATCAGAAAAAAACCACCATGTTTACTTTCGATGAGTTATGGGTAAAAAAATCTGGCAACGGAGCCCACTCACAGAGCCGTAGCTAGCCTGAGCATGAGGCAAGACGAGGCAGTTGCCTCGTCTTGATTTTGGCCTTTTTTTTGAAGAAACGTTTAATTGAGAAAATAATCCCTAGAAAAAATTGGATTTGTTAAGATAACACCAGCTAATATAAGGTGGATGAATTGAGGGGAAAGCATTTTTATGAGGTTAATTCGTTTCATGTGAACTGTGAGCATCGGTTTTTCAAATGCTTTAAAATGCAGATGGTCATTAACTTGGCACCAGTATCGTTAAGCAACAAAAAAGTGAACTTCTACACTTGCCTAAGATTGACTTTTCTGAAGAAAAATGCAACGGAAAATGCTTACAAGAGCATTTTTGAGCCTCTAGATTGCAAAATGTCTGTAGGGGGGGGGGGGGGGGGAGGGCATGCCCCCAGACATCCCTAAAGGTTCGCGCCTTCTGCGCTCGAAACTTGCCTCGTCTTGTTCTGAAGTCTGGCTACGGCCCTGACTCAGTGTATGTTAATGATATGCTGACGTGTTCTCATGAGTTGCATATCAGCACAATTTCTACCTTTCTACACTAAAATAAAGAGAGCCGGTCACTTTTTGTTCAAGCCAGGTATTATAGCAGAAAAGAGAAAATAATTTCTAAAAATGGCAATTTATCAGGAAATGCAACAATTTCATATCAGCTATATAAGTTGTATGAGCCTTTTTATCAAGTTTAACAAGGTGTCTCCTTGAAGAATTGCAAAAACTCTGCCCAAAAAAGTTTCAGTGTTCTATATAAATGGTAAAAACCCTTTCTTGTCATAGTAACAGTTTATCCTCTACTTACTGTTTTTAACCAAGGATTATTAGAATTTTGGAGAAGAGTCAAGTGACATCAGTTTTGATTGCCATTTTCAACAAAAGACTTGTGGAACTTACTTGATCCATAATCATGTAAAATGTGGTTCCAAACGCCATCACAAATAACAGCCACAACAACGTTACCTTGACAAAAACAAATATTAAAACATTTGCTTAGTCACTAGTATCTTCACAGGTGGCCCAAGCGTAATATGAGAGTTTGTATGGGAGAAATAGAGTTTGCAACTTAAATGAAATAAATAAAGTAAAAGGGATAAAAGTTATCAATAAAGTGTAAATATTGTTACCTGGAGTCGTTGTCTTTGTTTTTACGAAGTTTCAGCGTGATTTGAGTACTTTTATATCATTTGTGTCCTACCTTGTCTCTTATTATTACACAGTCAGGTCAAACGATGCAAAACTGTACTCAAATCGCGCTGAAACTTCGTAAAAACAAAGACAACGACTCCAGGTAACAATATTTCTATTTCTCCCATACAAACTCTCATATTACAAAGAATTTTAATTCAGGACTGCAAGCAAATACACGTTGTCTGTAAAGCGAAGGTAAGCTTTCTGCGAGTTAAGTGCACTTGGTTAGGGCTTTGCTTGCCATGGCCAAGGAAGTGAAGGGATAAGTTTATGCAAAACACGATGCCTTCAAGCAATAAACCAACCTTGTCCCCAGGATTCTCTCCTACTTGTGAGAGAACCCTGGGAGAGAGGTTACCAATATACACATAATCCTTAAGCACCATGTTTGTGGAAAATGAATTCTCAAGGAAGACCACGTACTCTTCAAGGTCGATAAAAATGGCACGATTTACTTCTCACCTTGAAAAGAGTAATAAACATGGTGGTCAGCATGATAATGTATTGTCCATAAGAAGACAGCCTGAAAAATAAAGATCGAACGAATAAAATTTGCTTTCGGGGAAGTTTGTTACAAATAGGAGCCTAGGAGCTGGAAACGGCTTTGAAAACACATGGTTTATTTAACCATTTGCCTAGTGGCTGGTCACGTGAGTGAAAACGCTCTATAAATAGGTTGAAGATTTCATTACCTTCTGAAGTAAAGAATGAGATTCATCCAGCCAAAGAACAAGGCGACTGCACCAACCTGCAGTTTATAACCTGTCTTACAGTCGCACGGGGGAAGGACGAAAACAAAAGTAGCAACGTAGCAGATCCACTCCACCAGGTTTAAAAAGCTGAGTACATATGCCATACGCTGTGAAAAAGAGTTTATATAGGTGCAAATTTATGAAGCAAGAAAAATGTTTTGAAAACTGAAGACCTTCTAACTAGTCGTTGTCAAGTTGTGTAAAAGGAAAAAAACTTGTAACTTCTTCATCAGTCTGGGACGGTGGGCACTGGACAATCTGCAGGAATGGCGGGAATCCGCAACCTTCCCGCTTTGTAAACCAGTTCCCTACCAACTAAGCTTTACCCATTGCGGTTAAAAAATTGATTAAGTATTATGTTACTATAAAGCCACGTTTGAATGGTGATTTATGTTTGCAGTTCTATTTTCAGTCATTATTGAAATGGCGCCAGCTACAGCGGTTCAATCTAATCAACACTTTTTCTAAGCCCCTCCAAATAAAAAGCTAAACATAAATATAAAGGCTATCAAGACGCATGACTTCTCAATCTTAAAAGTCTTAACATTGGGTGAAAGGAGATAAGGACATTTTGCGTAGAATACTCACTTTGCGAATCAATGCAATGACGTGCTTCGCCATCAGACCCGTAGTCACTATCAAGACAGCGACACTCAGCACTTGAGTCGTCTAAAAACATGTAAAACACAGTCTCTTTGATAAACACACAACAGTAACCAGCTCGCACCATGTCTTTTAGTTAAGAGGCTTAAGGTACGTATGATCTGACGGGCGATTTTTACGTCATGAAGAAGGCAATGTATTTTTTCACTTACCAAATCTGAATACGTGCAGCTCTCCTGCAGAGAAAACAAAATAGACCTTTTAAACTTGTATGTGTTGTTGTTGTTTTTTTTCATTTCAGACCGTGTGTTGTTACCGAAAAGAATTTCCATATGCATGTCATGTGCATGATTTATGTTGACAAAAGGTAAATTCCCCTGAAAACATCCTTTGGTCTGAATTGGGGAACGCTTTCGTTTATTATGAAACTCCGGAAATGCCATTTTGAGATAATGAAAAGCAAACTTTCTGGACTTTCCAACAGAAAATTCGTGGGTGTAATTGGAAGTTAATGAAAGCAGTCTTCTTTTCCAGCTGGAAAATTTTTGAGTAGAAATGCGTGTGCCATTTTCGAGTTTTCACCAGTTTCAGACTCGATTCACGGCTGTTGAGAGGGGAACGAGAAGAACTTGAGTCATATGGAAGACTTTCTTCGCCCAAAATGGCCTTTCCATAGAAACGGAAAGGCAGTCAAATCTCCACAACCGGAATAAAAAATAGTGCTCAAAATTATTTTTTACCTAAATGACATTGATAACAATAATCAAACTTTCGGCATCATAATCATAAAAGTACAACCATAATAACAGGCCTGCGTCATTCAGGGAGTTTAATAACTACTGTTTTACTGGCTGTCTGCTTGGCCAGAGCAGCGTCACTTTTGACTAAAACGACCAATGCAGAAGTGAAAGTATCGGTCACAAAGACAACATATGTGTGAAAGATCGTAATAGTTATTATGTGTTGCGTGTTTGGCAAACGATTACAAACCTTTTTTCTTTCGATTATTAAATGTTAATCGGAAATCTACTTTGCGCCTTCGTTAAGCTGTTAACTAGAGCCATGAGGAAGAGTAAAGGTCGCCCTTGGAGAAAGAAGGGAATGAAGAAGAAGGTTATTCAAACTTCGAATCTTAAGGTTGTATTTAGTAGCGGATAGTAAGGTTGTAACTGGAATACTAGAACGTTTCAGCTCTCAACTTCATCTTGGTTACCCTTGACCCATTATTTTTCACGGTAAAGAATGAAGGAATGTACCTCAATGGAAATAAAAGTCCCGTTACTACAGAGCGTCTGCACTCCACCTCTTCCGTGAACAGCAAGAGCCGTCAACGGGATTATAAAGCAGAAATAAGAGAGCAGATTGACAGCAAATGTAATCCAACCATATTTTTTCCTGTAAAGAAAATAAAAAGAGAAATTAAGCACTATTCTTACTGAAAAAGTGAGGCGAAATCTTTTTAGATAGTATACTGTTGTATTTTCAAATTATAGTGATATAGTTGTCATTCGCTTTTAACAGGTGAGGAGCCATTTTTGTGCGGTTACATTATTAATAACCCATTTTCATCACCATCATCATCACCACTATTACTCTTATCATTACTGTATTATTGTCATTATTATTATCATAATCATTATCATTAAGAAACTAAGATTTATCGTGTTGCCTCTAAGAGGTGTTCAACTAGTAAATACAGTGAACTCCCTCTTAACGAACCCCTGTATAAGACGAACAGCTAGCGAAATCGGACATCAATAGTTGATCCCTGCCTTTATTCCTTAACTCTCAATAACACGGACATCTCTCTAAAACGGACAGATATTCCCAGTCCCAAAAGTGTTCGTTCTTAGAGATAATTGACTGCTCTCAGTCCATCTTACCATTTGGTGTCTAATAACTCATAACATATGACATGGGTCAGACATCTCTCGCGTCGATGTAAAGCCATTGCCTAGTATCACAAAAGACTCAAATTAGCAAAAACACGCATATTTGATATCGCAGTATAAGTGTCACATTAGAATCGCACCTCTTTTTAACATTTAATGCAATATTCGTAGGTTAAATGTTTCTTGAAATTCTCATAATACTTCATTTCTGCCTGTTGAAACTTAAACTATTCAGACATTCTGATCATGAACGTCGTTCCAACCAAAACCAGAAGGTACTTGTGACATTGTACTTTTAAGAAGAAAACTGATATGTACGATCTATTTACTGTTAAGATATAATTAATAGACGAAATAAACAGGTATGCCGAAGAACACCGCTACTAATATGGTCAGAATAAATTTACTCGTGAAGTGCCAGATGGTTGGACCGGGACACACAGCGAGTCCCCTGTCACTAAGTGCAAGGCTTTGCATATTATGACATTTACCTCAATGAGCTGCATTGATTTTCTGTCGGCTTTCAGTTTTTCTCCCGGATAGTTCCCTTGAATTAGATTCAAGTTATATGTCATCTAGATAAAAATACAATTCATTTACTTAAAATGTCGTTTTGATGGGTTTATTGCTTGAAGAGTCGGATTCTATTATTGTTTATATGTGTTTTCATTCTTCCTTTTGTTTACTACTGCTGTTGTGACTTCCATTTTTGTCACTTTGTATAAGTTATCTTCAGTTGATCATTGCTTTTCTACCTTAATGTTCTTTGCTCATTTACATGATAAACTTTGTCCAGACTTTGAGAAGCTAAAGATGTTTTTGAGCGCTACTAGATTTCTTTGTGGGAACTGAAAATAGTCGCATGTAGATAGGTCTTCGTGTGCAACCAACACTGTTCAGTATCTATGGTGGACATACGGTTCCAGCTAGTCCAGGCAGTCTTGCCTTGTTGTCATGCATAACTTTAATTTTCATGGTCTTTTCCTGTCCACTTGGAAGGTTTCCTCATATATCTCACAGCGCCGGTGTACAAGATAAAATTATAATTGTCACATGATGATATTGCCACATAAAATTTACTTCGTGTAGACAGAGATGATGTTCTCACCATATAATCCTCAGATTCAGGGTCTCCTTTCTCTTTCACGCACTGATCCAAAAAATCCTACAATTTAAAATGCTTGTTTATAAAACCTGTTTAGCTTATAGCTGAAACACAGACATTGCAATAGGGTTCTTTTTCATATATTAATAATAGATTATTTTATGGTAAAACGCAATCCCGACAAACTTAACTGTTGAAAGCCAAATTCAGTTTAAGTTGAACTGGGAGTTTCAATGAGTTTTAACGAAATAATAAGTATCAAGTTTCGTAGCAAGTTGAACTCAAGAAAGAAATACAGCCTGCGAAGAAGAACTTCACATGGAACTTGGCTTATTCCATTCACTCTTCGCATCATTATCTTAAAAGCATTTTCTATTCACATGCAGTTCGCACTGTGTGTATCTTTGAGTAAAGTAATGACAGTAATATAGCACGCTCATCACCTACCACAACTACATCTGGCATCCTTTCAATCAGTTTCTTCATCAAAGCTACGAGACCAGTTGAACACTTACACAGCACTTCTTCCCACCTAAAGATATTTAACCAAATTAGATACACTGTTTTTCTGATGTTATAAACGGCCAGAGTTAAATTTCATGACTGAGTAAGACTGAGGTAACATGGATCAGAAGGCAATTAACCATTTGACAGTATTCCAACTTCAAGATTGCAAAAAGCTGATTTGTGTTCAAGAGACTCTGTTTAGTTTGTGAAGTAATTAAACAACTAGATACTGTATTTTTTGTAAAGGTAATGAACATTTTCTACACAAGTTTAGTTCTTTACAAACTCAGAGAGACAGCATTCCAGTTTTTACGGGAAATGAAAAATGGTTTCCCCCTTACCTGTCATGCCTGGCTATCACTGATGCTACGTCCTTTTGCTCTGACCTGACAGCAATATCCAGGATATTTTCATGGTCGTTGTTCATTAAAACTTTTGCCTTCAGATCGGTCAAAAAAAAGTTCACCACAACTGGATGGCCATTGACCGCCGCCAAATGCATAGCAGTGTTCTGTGTTAAGAAGGTCACGGGTGTTTAACGTTATCATAGTTCGCCGCCAAATGTATAGCAGTATTCTGTGTTAAGAAGGTCACGGGTGTTTAACGTTATCATAGCAGTGTTCTGTGTTAAGAAGGTGTTCTTTAACGTTGTCATAGCAGTGTTCTGTGTTAAGAAGGTGGTGTTTAACGTTATCATAGCAGTGTTCTGTGTTAAGAAAGTGGTGTTAAACGTTATCATAGCAGTGTTCTGTGTTAAGAAAGTGGTGTTTAACGTTATCATAGCAGTGTTCTGTGTTAAGAAGGTGGTGTTAAACGTTATCATAGTTCGAAAATTGAAATGGTTAATGGTTATGCACTGACATTTCAGAATTTGTAGGAAAGCTACGGGATGCCCCATTCATAGCCTTAAAATTAAATGTTTTTCTATCTATCTTTAGTAACGTATCAGTACCTTGTGTTTGTCGACATCGTTAACACATTCCTCGTATTTTTCAACCATCACCTGACAGCAGGCCAGTGATCCTCTCCCAGCAGCATAATGAAGGGGTGTGCGATCATTGTGGTCTCTGCAACAAATATAAGCGACTCGCAGATAATGCGTATGTGTGGGTCAGATCAACGTCGCCTCGGACAACGTGCCAACGCTATCTAAAGAACCCTTTTTTTGAAAGGATTTTCCTTCCATAAAGACTGATTCAGGATCGGCCTTAGTTAAAAGACACCTGACATATGAAAAAGCAATTTACCTTTGTTTATGAGATCTGAAAAAATGTTGACAAACGTAAAGGAAGTCTCCGTTTCACCACGCCATTGGGGTTCTCTGTTTTGTCTCTTTAGAAGGAGACATTATTGCTTGTAAATAGATCATGTAATTGAATAATAATATCAATTCATGATTCAAGCAAGGTCTAAGATGACTCAGCCTTTACATCACTACCATAAAGCCAAATATCATACATGTTAAAGCAAGGGGCTACTGGTCAGGGCTTTACGAATGTGCATGAGCGCGAATAGCAGCACGAAGAATACTTGATGTTGAAAGAGCAACTCAAACATTGACTTCACGGTTACATTTTATAATAACACATATGAAAACAGATTTTTTATAGCTTAGAGTAGATTAGAATCGGCGATAACAAGTGAAAATGATATAGAAGAATTAAAGCACCTTTGTATTACGGCGCCAAGCATCAGGAGCACTTCAGCTGTGCTGTCGTGTCCCTCTGCACAAGCGAAGTGAAGCGCTGTTTTTCCTTGACTGTTTTGCATGTTAAGGATTTTAGCATTTTGGTTTTCCATCAGCGCTACAGCAGCGTCCTTCCAACCATATCTTTAAAATAATAAGCAATGAAGAAAAAAATTCACACGCTAAAAAAATCATATAAAATAAGAAAGTAAGCAAGACGCGTTTGAGGTACCAAACAAATTAAGAGCTGCACATATAATTAAAACATTTTGGGTATGGTAACTGTATGACACATAAATCGTAAATATATGCTATTGATTGCCTTAGTCTCTACCTTCCACCACAAGAGATCGAGAAAAGAGAAAAGCGAGAAAAAAGAGAAGAGAAAAGCAAGCATTGATTACTAGTTGTCCCTTTAGGCCAATCAAGTGCGCCATGTATCTTATCGACACTAAGGGAATTCTTCCTCGATCACTGGGCAATCAAACCCACTAACAGATCAAAACGTGACAAAATTTTATGGACAACACAGTCAGGATAATGTAAAATATAAATCACGAATCAAATATTATCTCTGTATTTACAGTTAACAACGGCCCTCTCTCATTTACACTTAATATTTTTTTCAAGGGAAACGAAACTGCAGTCTAATGACAAGTTCATTGTTTCCCAGCCAACGTCTCTGAAACCTAAAGGATGTTTAAGTTCCATACAATCCTACTGGTGTCCTCGGTTGCCTTTGTCATACTCTTGGCTCATTCACTGGCTAAATTTTTGTCGAAAAGTATATTCAGACTGGGATTCTTACCTTGATGCTACGTGAATCGGAGTATCTAAGCTGTTCGATAAGACACTTGAGGACGTCCTGTTTTTAGCTACAAACAACTTGATAGTCTGTTAAAAGAGTGGGAAAATAACTTCTGCGATAAAACATAAAGGTAACTCTCGACCTGTGTCATTTTCAAAAATCTTTTGGTGCTGTACTAGTAGGTTTGAGATTCTTGCGATAAAATATAATCATAAAAGTGACGTCACCTTGACATCTCCCCTTCGGGCTGCGTAATGAACCGGCGTAAATCCATCTACATCTTTTTCAGTAATGAGAGCGGCAGCAGCAGGACTCTGGTTAAATGTACATTATAATTATAATTATGCTTCCAACAGCGGTAGTCATATAGAACTATTGTTTTGTTAAAGGATAACTGTTGTGCATAGTTTGAAAAGCGAGTAAGATTGTTCCATCATGTATAAATGCTTGATGAAACACGTACTGTGAGTTACTTAAACCGCATCAAAATCTATTCTCTTCGTCTGTCCAGTCATCCAGAGTATGTGAGCTAAAAGCTCAGCCTTGTTTTATTTTATTTTTTCTTTATGAATATCCACAAGGTTTTTAAATAGGATTTATACGTCACAATTGAGTGACAAATAACAGTGTTTGTAATAGTTGACTCTTGCATTGAGCTATTTGACTACTTGAGGTAAAAGAAGAGCTTCACTGTCTAAAATAAAAGAACCTAACCCTCACACACTCGCCGTTGCTATGACAACACTCACCTGCAGTAAATACTCCATGGATTTTGCATCACCCACTGCAGCATGAAGCACAGACTTGAGCATGGTATCCCGGATGGTGACATCAGCACCTTTATTCATCAAAAACGTCACCACACTATTTGAGCCGTAACTCGCTGCTAAGTAAAGAGGTGTACGCCTCTCGTCATCCTTTGGATCAAGTGCCGCTCCCTACAGATTTTTACATACATTGACCGAGTAAAAACCATTCAGTCCAAAATACAACTTGTGTCCCCAATTAGTTGTGAAAACTAAATATTATGAGACATTAATAAAGCTTTTACTTACTTACTTAATTACTTACTTACTTACTTAAACCCGGCTGAAAATAACCATTGTCAGTGTTCTTTAAACAGCGTTAGTTGGTATCTCACAAAATAAAGTGAAATCAACCTTCACGTTTGTTTTGTCCATAGCTGATGGAAAAATGCATCTCTTAGGAATCCTCGGCCTCGAGCATCGAGAAGTATTCCAATACCTTCACCAGTTCTCAACAGAGGCCTCTCACGACAAGTGAATCATTGACATCCCTGCTCCCAAAATCTACCCGATATTTTCCTTTGGTGAAAATATGAAACAAAGGTACTCACATTTTCCAATAAGAACTCCACAATGTGAATATGGTTTTTCCCCGCAGCGAGATGAAGTGGTGTCTTGCCTCTGAAGTCGACAAGTGTTATTCTACAGATTGCGGGGTCTTTGCTGACCAAATATTGAACCATGGGCATCGATCCTTGTTCGCAAGCCATGTGAAAAGCTGTTGTTTTGTCTGATCTCTGTTCATTGTACAGAATAAACAGTTATCTTATACCCGCGCGCAAAAGCCTGCTAAGCACGAAGAAGCTCAAGAGTCATACGAGGCATTTGATAAGAAAAAAGTAAATCGTGAGGTTAACCAATTAGAGCGAGTGTTTTCTTTTGTTGTGTTATAAAAAATTATGTAAAAGCACAAAAAGCCACAATTTATTGAACACTTACACGGCGTTTCAAGTCATGTGCTAAGATTGTAAACAGTGCATGAATTTTAATACATCGAAATTGATCTATTATTTTGTCATCAGAACCCTAGCTAATACTAAACATTTTTGTGTAACGCACAGAGAGACATCACAGTCCATTTTACTATCTACCCAAGGCAATAACAGTTAATTTTTAATTGTCTAGAACAGTGACTTAGTCAATTTTTGTTAAGGTTTTATTTAATTCGCATGTGCTAGTTTACCCTCGGTTGCCGTGTGCGAGCTCCATATTCCACACATAACTCCACCATCTATAAAAGTATACGGGATAAAGCAATATCAAACAACTGGCAGGGGTACTTTACTTATAAACGATTTTTTCTTCCGTAGCTTAAAAAGCTTCATTAGACTTCAAATTCAAATGTCCTTTGGCTTTTGATAAAATATTCCTTTTAGACACTGTGGTAGTGCGCTTCTTTCTAAAATGATTCCATTTTCGTGGTTCAAATCAGGATGAGGTAACACGTTTTCAAGTCAAGTCATTTTATGTTATGAGAAAATTCTAATCAAATTTGATAGGAAGGAATGAAGTGTGTTTTTTACACCAAAAGATTAAGTTTGGGGATTCATAGCCTGGTAGGGAAATACCTTCAATACCCCACTGTTGGCAGCCAAGTGAAGAAGAGTGCCGCCATCAATGTCAGCATTATACATGAAATCCTCCACAGAACCATTTTGTTCATTGACTGTGATTACGAATCCAACAAGAAACATTAATATTATGCCCCATTACACCAACTAAACATGTTAAAAAAAAACAGGTTTTAAAAAATTGTAAAACAGACACGAAAAACTGGAGCATAGGTTTCCACACAGGATTCAAATAAAATTCAACATGTTCTGTAATTTGCACTAGATATTAGCAATCATTTCAAGTCAGTATACCGTTTTTAACTAAGCAGAGTTTAAGCTTTGTGTGAATGGTGTGAATCATCAGATATTACATTGGTTATGTCATCTAATTTGAAACAATATCATCGCAATTCGAATCTGAAATCACTTATTCCTACCGCAAAGTGATCATAATGGCCAAAGAAAAAAAAAATTGGCTTTGTTAGGTGTAAAAATGAGTTAAATACAACAGTTGCTGAAAATTTATTTCGTGAAAGCAGTTGGATAACTTACCAATCTGCAGCAGATAGCGAGCAGATTTGCTGGCTCCTCTTTCCACAGCTCGGCCAATCGGTGTCATCCTATCATTATCCAGTGGTGAGAGCCTGGCGTTATGATCAACCTTTGAGGCAAAAATAATACAGATTAACCCCAGACTTGGCGATGCAGTCACTCTTATCTGCGACAAAATCGCAACATAACTTCTTACTAACTTTCAAGTGCAATACTAGGTTTATTGGTCAGACCTATACGTCCCTTTCTCTAAGTGATGTCAACAAGGTACAGATATGTATAAAGTACACGAAACTGGACATCGCCAGTCAGAAAACTAGAGATGGTAAGAGCCAACTGTTTGATGCATTATCACACAAATCTCACCAGAATCTTGCAAATTGCATCATTGTCCATGGCAGCAGCGAGATGGAGGGGCGTGGCAGAATTCCTTCCGAGGCTATGAACGTCACATCCGCCACGCTGGAGAAGAGTCTTTAAGGAGGTAAACAAAGTGAAAGTGAAAGTGTTACATTCACATTCGTTATAATACTGTAAAAAACACTTTTTAACACTTCAGCTCCTTTCATTTCTTACAAACATTTCTTAGAAAATCGATTCTTAAATTAAAGTTCTTAGTAAGTGCCTGTAGCTTATCTGCTAAGACCCTTTTAGCAGTCATCCATGATCACGTGCCTTGTTAGCTCAATGTCAAAGACAAATCATCACGTCAGAGTCATCATTTAGAATGCAATACCCAGCCCAATCAACAATCGCTTCCCACAACAACAATAGCAACGGGGCTTGTTCTTTGCAGGTTAAATTAGGGCACAGAAAAAAAGTGTAAGATTGGGAGAAATTAGGACAACATTATTATGCAAATAGGCCAAGGAAACAAAGCTACCCCAAGTTTTTACACAACTTATTTAGAGGACTAAAATGTTGTGGTTTCTTTTCTTTTTACATTCTAAAGCCACCTTCCAAGTTGCCTCAGACAATC
Source organism: Porites divaricata (assembly GCA_038088405.1). Classification (NCBI taxonomy): domain Eukaryota; kingdom Metazoa; phylum Cnidaria; class Anthozoa; order Scleractinia; family Poritidae; genus Porites; species Porites divaricata. The sequence goes on along the minus strand of JBBMOI010000012.1, from coordinate 21,260,379 downwards.
TACTTCCCTTTAAGGAATTAGCCTGGGAAACTCACTAGGACCAGTCTCTCACTTCCAACATGAATAGCGGTGTGCAGCGGAGTATCATTAGCGTCATCAGTTAGTGTGACGTCAGCATTGTATTCCAGTAACTCGTCAACAATCCGGAATTGCTTTGACAGGATGGCAGTGTGAAGGGGCGTTTTACCGGACTTGTCTTGACGGTTTATATCTTATGGGTACAAAAACACAAAAAAGAACCAGTCTGTTCTATATTAGTCCATTGCGCTATAAGGCCTTTAGTTACTAATCAAGCTCAGCATTGTTCTACGTCTTTGTTGCTTCTTTCTTCCGTGAATACCATTATTAGTTGCTGCATCCCCATCATCAACTTCTATACTGCTCTTGGGCAGTGATTTCCTGTAAATCTATCTATTATGCTTTTCAATTCGTGTTTTGCGTGTGTTGTTCAAAGCTCTGGAAAAAAGTATCTTGTGTACCCAACTAATATTAAGGCTACTAGTACTTTCCTGTGGTGCTCTTTGTTTTACGAAGTAATTCCTGTTAATACGTACTTTTAAGTCTTTTCTTTGCTTCCTTTTCACTTAGTTTCCCTTTCGTTTACTGCTGTTGAGACCCTAACCATGCTTGATACAAACCTCTAATATTTTATTTTTTATTGTGAAGTAGCTCTGCCATTGATTTTGACCTGTTATGTTTCAGTTAATCATTCGGTTGAGGAAGCCTATTACTTATAGGCCTTGTGGTTTCCCTTCGACTTTGGTTTTGTTTTATTATATTTGTATATTTAAGCAATGTTTCGTTATGTATGTATTATATTTGTATATTTAAGCAATGTTTCGTTATGCATGTATTATATTTGTATATTTAAGTAATGTTTCGTTATGTATGTATTTGGAAAAACTATAACGAAATCCGCTTGTGCAACCGTTCAAATCAAAGCTACCTAGCAATGCTTTCTTGACTTACTTTGGAATCTGACTGAGACTTAAAAGCTGCTAAGGAGCAGTTCATTATTGTGATGCTGTACAAGGTGGATCCAACTACGGATAACACTTACCGGTATTCCCGGCTTTACTGATAACTCGTAATACCTCCTCTTCATCTCCAGCGAGGATAAGCTGATGAAGTCTGTCTGTTTTAGGATGTTTCTACACAGCAAAAAAAATAATTATTAACAGTACATGTACAATAACCCTTTCCCTTTTAGATTGAAGATCGTTTCAAACTTAATTAAGAGGTGAACTCTTAGGCTGCGTTCCTTTGGAATGATCCGGATGAGGATCCGTGATCCGAGATCACACGGATCATCGTAGATCAAATGAACTGATGAATCCCAACCTCGTTCCCAGGTTCTCTCTCCTATCGGTAGGGACGAGTAGGAGAGAACCCTGGGAACGAGGTTGCGATAAATCCTTGTCCAGAGTGGATTCACCGGTTCATTTGATCTGCCATGATCCGAGTGGTCTCAGCGGCTCGGATCACTGATCCTGATCCCAAAGGAACGCACCCTTACATGCTTAGCTAACTGATCACTTGTTTATACAAGAAAAAGGATCCGTTACTTTACTTCATCTTCAACCTACTTACAACAGATTCTGAGTGAACAGCAGAATTCTCCTCCATGTTTTCGCCTCCATCCATTGAAACCTTGCTAACAGAACGAGATCTCTTCCGTTTCCTTTGCTTTTCGCCAGCATCGTCCTTTACCACTACTAAGAGCTCCTTTTCTTCCTGCTGCGAGTCATCGGGTTCCTGGAAACTAACCTTCTTTCCCTTTTCCATCTCAATAAGTAGGAAAAGGTTTATTATTCTTTTAAATAAGAAATATGTTTATTAGTTTGTTAGACTAGAAATTTAACATTGCTACTACGCATAATCATCTACATGTAATTGCTAACGTAAAGCACACTTAATCGTCGATTTTGTCGTTCAGATTTTCTCTTAGCAGCTCATAGTGGTTATTCTTAGTGTTCCAAAGTCAGCTTCCAATTTGAATGTGACTGATTCTTTCAATTGGAAGCAACTACATTATGCCAAATAATTACTATAATATAATATTAACCTTCAGAATATAAAGTTTGGGTATCTCGGTAACTGGTTTGTCCACACGTAAGAAAAAGAAAACTGATTGTCACTTTACACTCTAAACAACAGAATTTCATCCAAGGTTTGCTTACATAACATGAATTGTTTTAATAAATTCAGGCTCCATAAAAAAATTATTATTGACTATTGCTTTGAATTAATTTGAAATGTCACGCTATAAGATTTGATCCAAATTAGACTGAATAGTAATTGAAATAACCCGATGTAACATAATAAAAATCCATATTGTATTTGTCGGTTACACTTTATAAATGAACTGACTTACACATACTGGAACACATACGGTTAACACGGTTAAGTTCATTTCGTCAGACCATGCTTGTTGCAATAGTAATTCACGCGATATAAACTAATTGAGCGCACCGTATTGTCTCAATGCCTCATTTATCAGCTTAGGCTATACTATCCTTGGGGTATTTTATGCTTCAGCCCTCCTTCCTGTTCGCAACACTAAGTTACTGAAAGGTGTTTAATACCATTACTGATGGTTTAAAACTGAGCCTAATCTTTATACGCGTTTACAACTCGAATTCAGAGTTGTCTTAAATTTTTACTCTAGACTCACACTGAATAATCAATGAATAATGGCGGAAAAGATAACATTATAAACAGACGTCGGCTTGTAAATTTATGCATTAGAATGTTTCCCTGCAGGTACGATTTATGTCTCCGACCGTAAAGTGTTTCTATGATGGTCAATTAAAGGAAATATGCTGAGAAGAAGGGCTTTTCAAGTTTGAACTCGGCGCGCCACTTCCGTTGAAATGCTATCGAATGTTAAGTGTGACTTCTTGACTAACACGGATCGTGTAGCTAGTTCTTATTCTTGTTTCTGCTGTGGTTTATGATTCTTTCAGTGATACTTTGCAGATCGATGTTTAACTCTTAAAAATCAATAAAATAGACATAAAGGCAATTAAGATACACTGCAACGTCCTGTTTCAGTAAATACGATTTAGTAATCGATGACCGTCACACAAAGTTTGTTGTTGTTCATGTTGTGGTCTTAAAAGTCTCTGTGAACAATAAAAAACTGAAACAATATGAAAGAACTTACCTTCAAAGTTTTTAGTTCAAGAGTTTCTATTAACTGGGACAGACAACGTTTACGTCTTCTTTGATTTGTGATTTATATTATTAGATCTAATCTCGCCAGAAATGATTGCAAGTATATGATAATATTCAAGCTGTACTTTTTGGTTCACTGGTTAACAATAAAGATTATTCAACATGCATTTTTACATGCATGACAGTGTAATTTAGAACTTTAGAGAAAATTTATTCTTGTATAGGAAAATTGTAGAAAACGAATGCCGGCGTTGACCTGCGGAGTGAAAATAAAGGATTGACGAAGGAAGTAAGATGAAAATGTTCAAGTATAAAAGATAAAATGCCATCTTTGTTCTAATTCAAAAGGGTTGATGATCAGTCAATTAAACAATTCAGGTCATGGGTCTAACTAATGGCACCCCTGCAGTTGTTTAATAAATGATTATCAGTTAATATAATTCCATCTTGCTTTTGGTCCAGTTCCTTAATTTAGCAAGCTCAATTTCGATAAATGTCGTACTTCCAAAAAATCCTAAAAATAAATCCTTTTACACGTGATAAAATACCATCGAATCTGACAAACAACAGTTCAGTTCCATTCCAAACAAAATTGGTTGTTTTCCCTTACTTACGAAATAATTGTCATTCTGAAACTGGGCTTAAATAAATTGTTTACATAACCTACTTGGAACTAAATGGAACTTTCCTCAGAGTTCCCTGATGTTTTTTCGCTCTCTCTTTTTCATCGACGGACATTCCATCCCATGGTTCCTCAGGCCAGAGGATGCACCCAGGAGCAACACCATTAATTCTGACATCTGGTGCAAACTCCTTAGCCAAAGAAAATGTATAGAGGCCTGCTTTGGAGATACAATAGACTGAGTAATTAGACTTGGGCCGCACTCCGTGGATATCGCACAAATTTACAATGCTTCCTCGGCTGGACTCTCTTAAGAAAGGATGTGCAGCCTAAAAGTTAAAATATTAATTTCGTTACAAAAACTAACTTGAAAATAATAAACCAGAAGTTTAAAAAGTTATTTAACATGGCTGTCCAATAGACCTGTGACAGAAAAAATGGTGACGTTAGATTAGCTTGGATTAGGACTGTCCACTCCTGTTCTGTTACTGCATCAACGTATGTCGGGAAAAACTGGGAAGCATTATTCACCAAGACATCAAGTCTTCCCCAGACCTCTACCGCTTCGGTGATGACCCTTTGGGCAGTTTTGCCTGCATCAAATGATAGATCAGCTTGTAGCAGCAAGGCAGAGTTCTTTCGTTCTCTACATTCTGTGGTTTGTGAAGGTCAGTATGTCCTGAATCAAAAGCTGAAGAATTGTTGCAGAGCAACATGATTGCAATAATGTCTTTCTACCTGTTAAGTTTTTGGATCAGCTTGTTCGCCTCTGTCCTAGACTTGTTATAATGAGCCACCACGTTATAACCTCCATCATGTAGTTTTTTAATGATAGAAGCACCAATCCGCCTGGAGGCACCCGTTACCAAGGCAACAGGGTGGATCTCAATTGTCAAAGGTTTCTCAATGCAATTTGGGATGCTTCCTTTAAATCGATCTAGGGAGTCGCTTGAGACAGGATCTGCGGAGCATTGAATGTTTTGCAAATCACTGGCGTTAGCCAGGAGGTATTCGTCGAGGATGGTTTAATCAAATCTGTCATAAGGTCTTCATTCAGCATAGCTGCATTTGTGTTAGACTCGGTTGGAAGCTTGCTAGTTTCTAGGGTGATTTTATTGAAAAGTGTCTCCCCATCTGACATCTGATATTCTCCATTAAACCTGGGATTCATTTTGCAACTGTCCCCTTGCTCATGGGAATGCTCAACTGAACCATCAATCATTTGCAGAAAGCCTTTGTCTTGAACTGTGGAAAACAGAGAGTAGAAGTTGTCTTTAGCACTAATCTCCCTGGCAATGTCTCGGAGAGACTTTTTTTTTGTGGATGAACAAAGTTTGGAGTGACGTTAGCCAAAGGAAAGATTACGTGAGCTTCCTTATGGGTTTCAGGATGAGGGAGGACGAAATGTTTGCCCATCGATGAACGGTTAAGCACGTATTCCATGATTTTGTTTTCATAGAAGGCGATGTCTAAGTCAATGGTTAAAGAGCTTGAATTAGGTTTTCGTTCTCGTTGCATTTGAATCTCAATGTCAAGTAAAACCAGTTTCAAACTGAAATTAAGACAATGTGTTTAAGAATAATGCTTGAAGCAGACATACAATTTTCTGATTAGTTATTGCTCGAGCATTCGTTGTTGGTCTTGTTTGAACTTTCCCTTTAATCTATGATTTTATTCAAGAAAGAAATTTGATACTCTTCTCTATTGGCTCAGGTATATCGAAAAGGAAGCAACTCGTTGAATTATTAGATCAATTGTAGGGATCCTATTCATCTTATTCATTACAAGTTTTTTTTCAATTTGCTTCTATTCTTATAAAATATGTCTGCAAACTTAAGAGAGACATTCAGCTGAACTATCGGGAAAATGCTGAGCCCTAGTGAGGTTTCTGGTTGGTACGCACTGAACGTCTGAATACTGACAGCTTAAAAAGTACTGTTAACCATTTAGCTCAGTCGCAAACGATACACATTTTTTCATAGCTTCTATAAATACAATCGTTACAACTCACCCCTCGATATCAAGCTTGCGGCGATATTGATGAAGTCATCAGCCTCTTTCTCGACCATCACGGCTTTTGTCCAAAATGCGGCGGACAGTCCAATAATGACGATTCCTTTATCTTTTAGCAATCGGATGGCTCGCGGTATTTTACGCAAAGGATCCACGTTTGAGCCAAGTTTTATATGAGCTTCGTGCCACTCCAAGTCTTCCCAGCAACGTTCAGTCGTCACCGACGAACATTCTGCAAACCGTAAGCCGTAAGGCTTAGTCACTCTCACTCACAGTCACAGTCACTCTCACCGTCACTGATGGAATACCGTACCTCGCTCTGACACAAATGCCTGCAACATCAGTTGCGGCCACAGTTTCAATGAGATTGTACTTTTTATTCTCCACATGGAGCAGGTAGTTGATCGTGTCTTCCACAAGGTCCGTCTCACCAGCTTTCTTGACGCAGGTTTTCAAGAGTATTGAAATGTTGAGCTCTTGGAGTCTGTCAAGATGGTGAGGATTGATACCTACTCCAGGGGATCTGTGACGTCATTGCGGGGGCCTGGGGAAAGAAATTTTAATGCCGTATCCCATAAACCAACGCGCGCACCAATTCAATTCAATTCAATCTGTTCCCGTCAGCTTCGGTTTATGGGATACGACATTAAAATTTCTTTCCCCAGGCCCCCGCAATGACGTCACAGATCACCTGGCTTCAGTGCGAACGCGAAGGCCATTAACTTCGACCACATCCATTTAAGCATACTACCAGTAGAAACAATAAACGAAGAGTCTTGACGGAGGAAGTGATCTGCACCAATGACATAAATAGCAGGATCAGCTAATGGTACTAAATTCATTGACTAAAGGTGAGTACCAAATACGGTAAATGCTGGAATAAGCGCCTGGGGAGCTTGTTCAATTTTCTGACGGTCAAGAGGGAGGCGGCGTAAACCAGAGTGGGGTGATTATCTGAAGGAAGACAATTATTTGCACTTTTACGGTAGACTTTTTCAAGTTTGAGCGAAAAATCGTCTCACAATCATTGCTGGCTTACAACTTAGACTACGGTTAGAGGTATTTTCATTTTTTTGTTAAAAAGCCATTTTTTTGCTTTGCGAGTGCGTGTTCATGATTTTAGCATCAAATTGCCTCGAAAGCTTCGGAGAATTCTAGTAACAAGATCCCTTCATATCAGCCTGCATTCCGATAACTTTTCGTCAACTCGAGAGGCATTTTTCCAATCTGCCACGTTTGATTGTTGAGGCTGGCGGTATTCGGTTTTGAAAGATTGTTAATGCTTTTTTGGTGTGGTCGTCGACAGGCCTCAACGTCATTATATTCTGAATTGAATGGGAATTTTACATCTCGTACATGTCAACCATACTGTAAAGATAAGTAGCTCATGACAATGATGGCTCAATAAGAGGGTTACGGGTGAGAGGGTGCCCCGAAAGCAACGCCGGATCAACTGGTTGACTTACCTTGTCGAATGAACTATATTTAACACGTATTTGAAATTTCATATTTCACTTTCTCAATGAATTATCATGCTAACAATGAAAAGTTACTGCTGTTTATTCTGGACGCCACACGACCATGCAAAATTAATTGTTTTTACTTTTACTCTGTATTAATGAAAAACTCAGTGGCAACAGATTCTCTCCTGTTGATCAGCTGCGCCAGCAAAGTATGAAGATTCTGTGATTTTTTCCCCAATAACAATGACGTAAAATGATAAATCTACGGTATTACTGGAACAGTACGACATGTCGAACGGCAAGATCCGTGGGAATACTCCCTATAAGTGACTATACGGGAAGGCTCCTCCAGAATGGGGGGCCTTTGCCTAGCTTCAGGTATATTAAAGGGTAGGGATGTTAATAGTTGGAGTAGGGGTAATGGTAACAGACCCAATAACAACAACCGGACAACTACAATCTTTATTTGTACTCACTCTCTTGCTCAACAATAAATTAAGACAATGAAAATATTAAAAGTAAAAGTGGAGTACTGGCTGACTGGAATAACCATAGGGGCTGGCGGAACCAGGCAGCCAGTTGACATCAGCATTAAATAGAAATAATTTAAAGGTCAGCCAGATAACTGAAGCACAAATACACACGATAGACCTCCCATAATGGTACGTAGATGAATGAAGCAAACATTTAACAAGAAATAAGAAGAAAAAAAGAAGAAAACGCAGTTTTGATAAGCTAAATCACTTAATCGGTCTTTTTTTTTTCATTACTAAGGGGGGGATGCATTTACAGCAAGGGATGCACTGTTCAAAATGTCCTCGGGGCGGAGCCTCCCCGTAAAATAATTTGTTGAGGCCCCCCCACCCTCCCCCCCCCTCTCCCTCGAGGGCAAGATGCTTCCAGCTGGTATTGATAAACATGATCCTAAGGGGATTCTATAAATTTAATTAAAACGTGATTATTCATATGAATAGGCAACGAAACGGTTACTAAATTGTAATAAAAGAACATTCCAAGCCCCCCTTAACAACCAAGCTTCTATTTCTTCCAATGATGTCGCGTCGTCCTTCACTTCAGAGGGAAAATTCATTTTTCATGAGTTAAAAATGGATCGTACACGTTCACACTAAAAGTGGGATAATTTCAAAGAGGGATAAAGTTTTAACGTTCAAGAAGCCTGGTATTGCTTTAAAATGTTTGGTGCCCGATATAAGTGAATAAAATTGACAATGCTTCACGAAGCTATCATTTTCCAAAATTGCACGATTATCATGTCCCTCTACTGCTCTTTCCTGAAAATGCTACGCGAAAACCCGCCGAGTAATTTCCAGAAAGGTAAATTCTAATGACCAATGAATTAATGACCGCCACAAGATAGAGAACACGCTAATAAAAAATGCTTTGAGCAGAGAGCTATTAGAAATCAAGTCCGCATAGTTCAAGTTTGCTTTCAGTTCAGCAAAATGACAATAATACATCAGTCAATACTTACCATCTCGTTTTCAAGCACAAGGGTAAATCCCCTGTGCGTGGTTAACAAATTTTGCTGACCAGTAGAGAATATATTGATTACTAATGCAAAATCCCCGGCGTATCACATCAAACATTCGGCTTCTGAACTCCAACTAACTAATCGAAAGAGTTCGATTGGCCAGCGAACGAAATCGAAGTCCAGTCTGAAACAGAATATGAAACGCCTACCTAATGCACTGCAAATAACAGTGTAAAGGAAGAAGTTTTAGAGGTTATGAAATTAAAGTTCTCATTTAAATTTTATATTGGATTTTCCCAGAAGTTATTCTGTTCACAAACGTTTCTTCTTTTAAATTTTATGTAATTGTCGAGCGCTGACTGTGAGAGAAGCGACCCAACTCTACCCCAGCTTGTGCCAGCGTTTGATCAATTCCACACGGTTGTTATTTTCAATACGCTCGATGGAATAAAAGCCTGTGAAGGGGCTGATTAGAAGTCTGCAGTAATCGTACCTCGTGGACATTTAGATTTCTAAACTGTTTGAAACTGTACTTCCTAGCTTTGCTTCTGTGGTTATGATCACGGTGATTTCCACGTGTGATAGTACTTCGCTTGATTTTTTTTTCGCCTAACTAATCATGTAGCCTGTGTACAGCCGCCCCTGTCCTCAAAATTTTTTTGAGGACAGGGGCGGCTGTACACAGGCTACTAATCATGATGAGTAAAAATTACATGATGGGTAAAAATTACTTTTAAAAACGTTTTTGTGTTTGGTTGTAAAATATAACATGGAAATTAAATGCGTCAAATTTCGATCTTTTTGTGGGACATTACCTCCTTGAGAGTACGCTTTTGGCTGCGATTGTACTCAGGTGTAAGATTACGTCCTACTTGGGTTTCCTCGCAAATTTTACTCACTGGTCTTTTCTTAGAGTTCGGTGTACATTTAACCACTTTGTGTTAATTACATATAGTGTGAATGGCATTTCTCATAAATTTTGAGAATTTAGTTTTTTATCATTGTTTGAATTCAAACTTGTTCGTACATTACACCTGACCATTATTACAAACATAGCTTATTTACAGCCGTAAATGCTTTTCAATTTCGTACATCACACAAGAACAAAATTAATGACGCAAAATTTAAATATTGTCATGTTTTTTTCGTCAAACTCTTTCTTTTTATAAGAATGTATTATTGCGATGATGTTGTCATTTTGCCATCGTTCATCTGACAAAGTGAAGACTGGATCATTTCAAAGTTTGATTGATTTAGCGGCCCTGGGTCCACATGGGGCTGATTCGAGATTATTTTACCTGACTAAAACAAGTTCCAAGCTCACAAGAAAAAAACATAAAAACATAAATATTTCCGCCTGTCTTTATTAGAAGAACTATTTTACTCGAGCTTGTTGGATAAGCTAATACAGTATCAATTTTATTTCAAATGGGCGCATGTGCCGGAAAGAAAAAAATGACACGTACGTACTTTGTATTGAACCCACTAAATTAAGGTTAGGCCATTTTATTTCAAAGGGGCAGAAGGATAAAAAAAAGTCAAAATGTTATTATTGAAGCAAATAAACCACTGCTATGTCCAACTTCTGGTGCGTGGTTAGTTTGTCAATAAATAAATCTCTGCTTCTTGCATGTGTGGGTTTGTGTATAGGTAAGGTGGTAAACAGGTTTTGATTTTACAGAGCTCACCCCACTATTTTGAACCTGTTAACAATTGCCCTTGAAAATGAAATACAATTTTCCAATCAGTTCAGTAACAATGTAGCGTAAACATTTATAGTATTCTGAATTTCTCACTCCAACCTTGCTGTTTTAAGTCTCGAGCAAAATGGGCAATGTTTTGATCCTTCAACAAACTGGGAAAAGCCTGCACTTGTTAAATTGAAACTCGAATAATTTTATCTTGATGGTAAATGTCTTGCACATGTTTTCGCTGGCACTTTCTTGTCTTAGCGCGCCGACAGAACATCTTGAAAAAGTTTAGGATATAACCTATTTTAAGCAAAATTACAAAATATAACACATTTTACCGACTACTGCTTCATAACTATTGTACTGCCTTCTAAGATTTCCTTTTTAATTCCAAGCAATGACATTACTTTATTTGGACAGCTAGAATATCAAGTCAAAGAAAAATCAATATTTAAGAACTTGTCAAAAAAAACAAAATACAAGGTTTTCTGTTTTGAAAAATTCAATTGACGATTATTTTCAGAAATATAAATGGTCACGTTTTCAGCTTATCCTGTAAAGAATTTGTATCGACTGGCTGGCTGATGTTGCCATGCAAACATAAACAAAATAGGACTTATCGAACAAAAATTACCCTCGGAAATACGTCATTGGATTGCTGTGGGCGGTTTAACAAACCCACTTCTAGCGTCATCAAGTTACCGGGAAATTATCACCTCATTAAATCTTATATAAACAGGATCAAATTCAAAACCAAGTACAACAGGACAAAAACAACGGACTAAAAATTTGAAATATTATTGATATGGTTAGAGGCTAGACGTAAGTATTGGTAGTTCATAGTTTTAAATCAGTGTTGCTTTCTTACGCGTTTCTCTTAAAACTACTATTGTCTGAACTAGATTAGCGAGATGGGGATTGGTGTAGCTGTAGGTAATGTTGTTTTGATCAGAGATTTAGAAACAGCTTTGTCTCAGAGAAGCGTTTTTTCACTTATTCTACTAAAAAGCTGATTACAAAAGACAACCACTCATTTTTTTAGTTTACTCTTGATAAAAAAGAGTTTTAAATTTTAAGTGCTCAGTAGTTGATAGCGGTAGTTCTTGCCCAAAAGGAAGCTAGCGTTTGCGGAATTAGACTAAAAAAGCTCGGAAACCCAACAGCAAGAAAGAATGAGCTGGTGAAAACTCTACACTTTAAGGGACGCTTATTAGCCCCAAAAAATCGTTTCAAATTACTGAAAGAATTCAGGCGGTTTAGGTTACTTGTTTTCGCAAAATGTTTAAAATGTCCCGTCTTAATTGCTAACAAAAGAAGAAAGGGCTAACAATAAGACCACAAATCTTAGAAGTTTTGGGAAATAAGCAAGTTAGTGCGCAAAATCACAATTGAAGTCAAACATCTTTCAGGTCTTGTACAAGACTATATAAAGATTCAAGAAAAACAATGTATTCTCTCTCTGTCCCAGTTAGCAAGATGAAGCAAATGGAAGATAAGAAGAAACAAGACGAAAAAGAAACTGACATGATGTTAGCATTCAGATTGTTTGACGCCAACAACAAGGGGTACATCGAGTCAGCGGATCTACGCTTCATTATACTAAATATGGACAATAGAATACCACGTGACGAGTTGAACGAAATGATTACAAGCGCCAAGCTTGATCAAGATAGAAGAGTAACCTATGAAGGTAAACAATTAAGTATTCAATTCATCGTTGATCGTGTTAACATTAAGAAGTTCTTGTCTTCGAAACACCACATCTTGAAGTAAGGCAATCGAAACTCTGCAAGAGGGCGGTTCAACTGAAGTTAACTCTCTGTAAGCCTGACACCAGGATCGTAATATAGATGTACTCCGATTAACAAACCGAACTGACTCATCAATTAATAACTAGAGCGATTTTCGTGTGACCTTGAAAAAAGGTTTCGGTAAGTGTTCGTTCTTTGTTTCATCAGCCAATGGATGAAAAGATCAAAACATGGCCTCTTTGTTTTCCCGCCAAAGAAACCCTAATATGGAGAAGGCATTGTTCGATTAGCCAATCGTGTTGTAGCATGACGTCAAAGCGAAGTATCGGTTGATTTCTAGAAAGTTCTCGGGCATGAAGTTTTTTCACCTGAGCGTTCGCTTAACCAATGAAAAGCCAGACGCGTTTGTCTGTCCGTTCGATAAACCAATCAAATCGCTCTATTTCCGTTCGTTTGTCGTTTCTGTTTTGTTCGCGCGCTTTCATTTCAAGGTCATACGAAAATCGCTCTATGTGACATTTGAATGACATCATGTTTGTTTTGCAGAATTTCTTGCTCTTTTCGAGTCACTTGAAGAGGAATAACAAGGAATCAAGAAAAAGTATCCAACCTTAACACATCACAATTTGTATCCAGGCCCATTTACATGGTAAAGAAATATCCAATCAGAATGTCGCTGCAGAATACCACAAACAAAAGCCAAGCAACACTTGTTACGTCAGCCACGAAAGCACGCGGACAGTTTTTGAACTGGTTGGCATTAGACAGCATTGATATATTTTATATAAAATCAAAATTATTTTTGATATGCAATGTAAAAAACATTTTATTGGAACTCAGCCACCTGAATTTGTAAAAATTCAAGTTCGAAGACCATGTTTAAATAAAATATGTGAATATTCAAAAAGAAAGCGAGTGATTTTGAAACAATAATCGCAAGGAAACCCCCTTTGGGTTGAGACACTTTAAAAAGTATTTCCGAAAATGTTCTCTTTTTCACAGCTATAGTATTTGGCATCAGGATTTTTGTTGCCTTTGGCTGCAATTAGGGACATGAAAATGAGATTTTCATTCAGTTCCAAACCAAGAAAAGCTTACTGAGCCAACATGGCTTCTTTAGTTAACTTTGTAATTTACAAAAATGACGCTTCTTTCCTGTCAGGAATCTGTGGGGGAAATGAAGCATTTTAAGATTACTGAGACAGATTTTCGGCTTGTTTTCATCGTTTTCCTCAGGTTGAATGTTGCGCCCCTTACGGACAAAGTTCATAAATTATCAAATAAGGGGAATACAATTAAAGATTTGAGCGAAGTCCATAGCAGATAAATTATTAAGTGTAACACTGCAGAGGTCAGTTTAGCCTATTAAACATATCAAGGGGTGGACGAGCAGGAAGATAGCAAAATGCAAAGTGGAGAATGATTCATTAAAACTGAAAAAACTCTTAAAAAGTAAAGTTTAGTTTGATGAGGAGCAAATTTGGTTCCTTTTCGTCGTCGCTGAGAAAATAATACACTATGTTTTATTGCTATCAGTGATAAGTCACAGGACGAATGTTCCACTTATATTTATCATTAGTAAACCTGCGCCTTGAATAATTTCTTCAAAGAACTTCCTGTTTTTCAAGTTAGGGATAATAACGAAGGCATTTATTGCCTAGTTTTCAGTGAATGTTTTCATTAAACTCTCGTTATAACGAGAGCCCGGTTCTACCTACGTGTCTATCAAGTCTCGGCAGGTCTGTAATTTGACTTATTGCTGCGATAAATAACATTATCCCTCTTCTTGAATATGCAATTGGCATACCCAGAAGCCAGCTGCGTGCTTAAAGAGGTCTGATATTTACGTAATTCTCGGCGAAGAAGAAGTTTGACCAGGGACTTCAAAATGTAAGTATTCTTCAATAAGCCGGTATGAAGTATTTTTTATTAGAAATTTCTATTTCATAAGCACTAACATTGAAAGTATATTTAAATGTTTTGTTACACTAGGTCTTGTTTTTGCATATCAAATTTACGGTGGGGATAAAAGACTTAGGCATGATGTAAATTCACAATTTTTAAGCTCCCGACAGTACAACTTTCTTGCAGTAATACGGATATTAACAGAACAATGAATTGAGCATTTTAGAACAAACATGACTTTTATCTTGACTTGATAACCAATTCAAATAAAAAAGCAAATTTGTAATATACTTTGCAACAAAAAAATATGTTAATTCACGCAAACTAAGACGAAAAAAGATATTTTGTCATCAGGGGAAGGCTCTTACTAACCTACCTACCCTCTCTAATATATGTAATTTTGAAATCATCTTCTGAGCTTTAAAAACGTAATGAACGCAGCACACGTTCACTAGAAACCAATAGACCCGTTTTCATATGTCCAAGTCATTTCCATGATTCTTGTCCATGACAAAGCATAAAGACTTTATAAAAAAGAAAGAAAACATTTATGTGTCATAAATATATAGCAAATTTTTGAAACATTTGAAATTAGTTTTATTTTCTCAGAGGCAAAAGAGATTTCGTGTTTTCTGAATACATTCATAAAAACCACGTTCGTTTAAAATTTAACGATGTTGCTGCTCCAAAGGATATAAAGTAAAATCCCTGCCCTGATCTCAGGAATCAGAAAAAGTAACTCTTTAATTACTGTCTCGTCCAGCGGAAATTTTTCGCAATGACTATTACATCTATAATTGCCAGTTTTGGGCTTCAAAACTACTTGTGGAAGTAATACAAGCAAATATTTTGAAAGTAACCCATGTCGCTGAAATAACCACCAGCTGATGCTAGTCGACATGAAAACTTCTTCATTTTTTACTGGCATTTTATTATAAATAATTTTGTCTGAAGGAAGTAATAATTTTGAATAAATCGACGAATAATTTTTTAAAAAAGGATAAACTGTAGTTTACCAATAGCTATGACCAGTACCAGTGCTAATAAAATTCTTTGAAAACTGAATTTTTTTTTATATTCATATGGACTTCACCAAGAGTTATTGAAATCTAAGCTTACAATTTGTTTTGTGTGCGTTTCTGAGGTACGTTTTTGCTGATGAAGGTGACAGAAATAACTTTTTCTACCCAAAGTCAAACACGACCTGCCTATAAATTGTTTTTGATTCATGCACAGCGTTTTTCGTTCGACGTGGAACAACGCTT